>JAWWLR010000002.1:14982586-14993966 GCA_035041075.1 Acraspis erinacei
TTCGGCACATGCGCAGTTGAAAAAGTCGCGTTCAGTTAGCAACACTGATGGGAACCCCTTTTAACTCTCTTCCGCCATTTTATAAGTTTCCACCAGACGGCGAAATGGTAGACCATGAATCCCAATAAAAAAATTGGATAATTTTGGTAAATTGTCCGACGTATTTCGAAGAAACTATTGGGGAAGGATACATCCACATGTTTTAATCTCCAATTATATAAGGGTATATCCACAAATTACGTAAGGCGATGGTGGGGGGGGGGGGGGGGAGATTTTATGCAATAAACATGTTTTCTAATAAAATCAAAACACCGAAAATGTTACAACTTTGCGGGAAGTTTTTTTTTTAATTTTATCATTTTAAATTGTTAAATAAAAAAAAAGAATGTTCAACATAATACTTACTTTTTTAACTTAAGTTGAATTTTTAACTGAAAAGATAAATTTGCAACCAGAAATTGAAAATTTACATTTAAAAAAGATAAATTTTCAACAAAAAATAGAGTAGTTAAATTTTGCATCAGAAAAATTAATCTTGAATCGATTAGTTGGACGTTCGAATTAAAAAATATAAATTCTCATCGAAAAATATACTCGTACATATTTCTAAAAATAAATATATTAATTTAAAAATTAAAGCACTTGAATTCAACTAACAAAAACTTATTTTGAATAAAATAGTTCAATTTTCAAACAAAGAAAATTTTTTTTAACAAAACAGATGAATTTTTAGTTTAACAAATGAATTTTCAACAAACAAAAAAACGAATTATCAACAAAACAGTTAAATTTTCAACCAAAGAAATGAATTTTCAAGAAAACAGATGAATTTTTATCCAAGAAGATTAATTTTCTACCTAAAAAGTCAGATTTTTAAACAAATGCAAGAATTTTTAGTTTAAAAAATAAATTTTCAACAAACAAAAAAACTAATGTTGAAAAAAATTTCAATTTTTAGTCAAAGAATATTAATTTTTTTACCAAAAAAGACGAACTTTCATGAAAATGCATGAATTTTGTAGTTTAAAAAATGAATTTTCAACAAAAAAAAAAACAATTTTGAACGAAATTGTTAAGTTTTCAACCATAGAAATGAATTTTCTAGAAAATAGAATTTTTTCATCTTAAACATCATCTTAACAAAATTCATCTTCATTCATTCATTCAACAAAATTCATCTTAACAAAATAGATGAATTTTAACCCAAGAAGATGAATTTTCAACCTATAAAGTCGAATTTTCAACAAAATGCATGAATTTTTAATTTAAAAAATGAATTTTCATTAAAAAAAAGAAGAATTTTCTACATAATAGTTAAATTTTCAACCAAAGAAATTAATTTTCAAGAAATAGATCAATTTTCATGCACGAAGGTTCATTTTCTACCTAAAAAGTCGAATTTTCAACAAAATGTAAGAATTTTTAGTTCAAAAATAAATTTTCAGGAAACGCAAAAACTAATTTTGAACAAAATTGTTAAATTTTCAACAAAAGAAATGAATTTTCAACAAAATAGATGAATTTTCCACCAAGAGAATTAATTTTCTACCAAAAGTCGAATTTTCATGAAAATAAATGAATTTTGTAGTTTAAAAAATGAATTTTCAACAAACAAAATATTAATTAATTTTCTACAAAAAAGATGAATATTCATGAAAATGAATGCATTTTTTTGTTTAAAAAATGAATTTTCAACAAACAAACAAAAACTAATTTTAAACAAAATAGTTAAATTTACAACAAAATAGATGAATTGTCAACTAAGAAAATTAATTTTCTACAAAAAAGACGAATTTTCATCAAAATGCATGAATTTTGTAGTTTAAAAAATGAATCTTCAAGAAACAAAAAGAAGAATTTTCAACAAAATAGTTAAATTTTCAACCAAAGACATTAATTTTGAAGAAATAGAAGAATTTTCATACAAGAAGGTTCATTTTCTACCTAAAAAGTCGGATTTTCAACAAAATGCAAGAACTTTTAGTTAAAAAATAAATTTTCAGCAACCACAAAAACTAATGTTGAACAAAATTGTTAAATTTTCAACAAAAGAAATGAAATATAAAGTCGAAATTTTATGAAAATGAATGAATTTTGATGTTTAAAAAATGAATTTTCAACAACAAAAAAACTAATTTTAAACAAAATAGTTAAATTTTAAACAAAGTAGATGAATTTTCAACTAAAAAGATTAATTTTCGACAAAAAAGGACGAATTTTCATTAACGTGCATGAATTTTGTTGTTAAAAAAATTAATTTAAAAAAAAAAATAATTTTGAACAAAATAGTTTAATTTTCAACCAAATACATGAATTTTCAATGAAGAAGATTAATTTTCTACCTAACGAGTCGAATTTTCAAAAAAATACGTGAACTTTCAATCAAATAGTTGAATTTTTAACTAAAAATATAATTTTGTTGAAAATTATTATTTTCTATTGAATTCAACTGTTTATTTTTTTATTAAAATCTTTTTCGGTGGAAGTTTAATCTCCTTTGCTTGAAAGTTCAACAATTTCGTTGTGAAAGCAATTTGTTGTTCTAAAATTCATTTTATTTCATTGATAAAAAATTATCTTTGTCGTTTAAAAACTAACCGTTTTATTTAAAAATAATATTTTCGTGATAATAAGTCAACTTTTTCCTGAAACATTCTACTTTTTGGCTCGAAAACTCAAATCTTTCTTTAAAAATTCAACTATTCCGTTAGAAAGTAAACCTTTTTTAGATGAACCTCCATTATTGTGTTTCAAATCCAACGAAAAATATACACCAATTCGATTAAAGAATAATTTATTCTCTTAATTTCGGGAAAAATCACCCTCTTTCCCCTGTTTGAGAAAAGTTTGGGCTACTTAATCTGCTCACGTAATTTGTGGATGACCCCTAGCAATGTACGAAATATACATCTAGCATCCATAGTTTGTGACTTTATTGATAAACCTAAGTTTCATTTTTGGGGAGTGAGGGGGCTGCCGAGCTCCTTTCAATGTCAGACTGTGAATGGCGTTACGTGGTACGCGCCATCTCGCAATCGCGTAGTTCGAATTCACTCCCACCGGGGTGCAAGGTCCTGGCGCACAGAGCGGATTCTTCTCGACTTGAAGAGCGCTCATGACCAAAGCCGCCCTGTTATGGTATCTGAAAGACATCGGCTCCAAACTTAGCATTTTTTGTCTCCCAAAAACGGAGAAAAATGGATGTTAGACCCTAGATATTCATCGGAGTTTAATTCGAAACTTATCTCACGAGCCTCTCAATAAGAGGGTTCTCAATAGGAGCGTTTGTCCTAATCCGTGATTGAGCAGTACCCCCACTACCGTGCTTGTTTTGAACGCTATCGGATTCATTTCAAGGTTACTCAATAACAGAAAATTAAGACATCTACCGCGCCAAATGGGGCGCGCTGCGGTGTTATAGAAACATGGCCGCGGGAGCCATATGGATGTTATGTTGTAGGAATAATTTTTTTAAAAAGTGAAGCTCTGGTGGTGGAATGATTTCTAATATTTCTGTTAATTCATTTTTTGATGCAGTACACCATGTGCAAGGCACATGGCAGAGCGGCACTCATTGGTCGCTGTTGGCGTGCGATTCAAACCGGGTATAATTAAAAATGATTTAAATCGAAATAGATAATTATCATAAATTGCACATGAATGTCAGAAATTACCTACTTTGTAAGGCAAGGTTAAAAGAAAATAATAATGCGTATATTTTGTGAATAATCGCACATTTTCGTTAAATTCAAAATCTGAATTTATATTTCATTAAAAAGGGTTTTGCAATATTATTTTTTCTCTCCTTAAATCACAATTACGTTATTTCCGATATTTACGTGCAATCTGTCAAAATTATCTACTTTAATTTCAATAATTGCTAATTATAATCGATTTGAATGGCGCGCCTACAGCAACCAATGAGGGCCGGTGCGCCTGTCATGCGCAGTAGCTCCACATGCCAAAGTGGGGCATGATGTCCGTTAAAAGGTGGGCAAGTTTTAAATCAGTTTTAAATCCTTCGATTTTATGAGTGACCATATCGACAAAACGTTTTCATATTTCTCATGTGCATTTGCCAGAATCCTTAAACTTTTTTGCGACAACGCCTTCGGTAAACTTCTGTCGACATTGTCAAGTTCTGATTTATCCAAAGATTGCCTCGAAAGTCAAACTTTCAAAAAACCTCCGCCACTGTGTATTCCAAATTTCAAATGCATTTAATCAACTTCCCTTTTTTTCTTTAACAAACTGAAATAATCCTTTTACATCATTGCAAAACACTAACATTTCTGCAACAGTTGTAGTAGTGTTGCATTTGGTGTTCTAAAGAGTTTAAATGCCCGGAGAAATTCTTTCGAGCATTAAAATATGTTCGAGAATATCCTCGACCTTTGTGTGCTTTGAGAATTTAATGAGCATTTATAAGCATTTTTAGTTAGGATTTAAAAAATTGTATTTTCTATCTTAATAATAATAATTAGATTATTTAAATTTCGCGCGGAAATGTATCGCTTCAAAATGGAAAGGGCGATTAATTTAAATCATGTATGCGAAATAATTGACGTCTTTTTAAAATCTTTTTAATATGCCCGAAAACTTCGCGAAAAATATTTTTAATCTTTTTGAAATTTTTATAAAATCTTTTGGATACCATTGAAATATTTGAAAATATTTGAAATATTTTTCCAACATTTGTGAAATGATTGGAAATTTATTTATGCCTTTGCGAAATCTTTTAAATGAATCCGAAATCTGTGAAATATTTAATGACTTTGTAAAATCTTTGGAAAATTATTGAAACCTTGCGAAGTCTTTGCGAAATATTTCAAATTTTTTATAAATATTTTATCATATTTTTTAAATGATTAAATTCTTTGGGAAATCATTGAACTCTTTAAAATCTATCCGAAATATTTAAATATTCGTAAAATCTTCGAAACCTTTGGAAAATCATTTCAATCTTTACAAAATATTTGAATTATTTTTTAAATATTTGGTATGTTTTTCGAATTGTTGAAATCTTTGGAAAATCATTGAAATCCTTGTGAAATGTTTTTAAACTATCCAAATTTTGTGCAAAACATTTTAAATCTTTGTGAAATCTTTACCACGAATATTTTTTAATTATTTCATAATATTTGTGAACTTCTTTAAATCTTTGCGAAATATTTGAAATCTTTGTGAACTCATTTAAATCTTTGTGAAATATTTGGAAATCTTCTAAATATTTTCGAAAAATTTATGAAATTATTGAAACCTTTGAGAAATAATTTGTCTTTGTGAAATTTTTAAATCTATCTGAAATATTTGTAAAATTTTTTCAAAATATTCGAAATCTTTCAAATGTTTGGGAAATCAATTATTCCTTTTTGAAATATTTTTAATACACCCACAATATTTGTGGAATCTTTGCAAAATATTTGAATTTTTAAAAAGACTTGTTAATATTTGTAAAAATGATAGAAATCTTTGTGAAATCTTTTGAAAACCATTAAATACTTAGTGAAATATTTTTAATCTATCCGAAATCTTTGTGACATTTTTTGAATCTATGGGATATCATTATAATTTTTGTGAAATCTTTGAAAACGCCGTGAAAAATAAATGGTTTATTAGATCGCTGTGAAAAAATACATTTTTTGTGAAAACGCCGTGAAAAAGAACTCTATTCATGAAAATCCCGTGATAAGAAACTTATTAATAAGGCATCGTCAAAAAATACTTATGGAAACGCTCGGGAAGCAAATCTTATCACATCGTTTCTTCAAGTAAATAATTACTTTTTGATTTAATTATAATTATAATGATTTTTTATTAAATAAAATATTACTACAGCTACAAATAATATAATATGTATGTTAATCTAAAAAATACAAGCATTTAATGTTAAATTATATAACATATTTCATTATTAATAAAATAATGAACCATTATAATGATAACAAAATGAAAAAGTAATTCTTTTCTTGAAGAAACGATGCGAAAAATTTGCTTCCCGAGCGTTTTCATAAGTATTTTTGACGATTCCTTATTAATAAGTTTCTTATCGCGACATTTTCATGAATAGGGTTTTTTTTCACGGCGTTTTCACAAAAAAATGTATTTTTTCACGGCGTTTTCACGAGTAAAGTTTTTCCTCGAGGCGTTTTTTAATAAGGAGTTTTTCGCAGCGTTTACTGAAATATGTTTTTTATTACGGCCATTAAATGATGTGAGTTTTTTTCACAGTATTTATACAACACGTGTTTACCAATATGTATTTTTTTTACAGTGTTTACTGAGATATATTTTTGTTCATCGCATTTGATAGAAATGAGTTTTTTTTTCATGGCGTTATGATAAGAAGTGTTTATTTCACAGCGATATAATTTAAGGTTTCGTCCTCCTAATGTGATAAAAAGTGCTGTAATATTGAAAGTTTTAATTTGAAATTACCCTTTTTAAATATTATATTTTTAAATTGTGAATTTTTAACCCTGATAATATTGTAATTTGCTCCATTTTAAAAGCTTGATCTTTACATTATAAATTTAAAACAGTAGGTATCTCAAGATATGTATTTTTTAATTTCATTTGATTTTGTTGTAATATGAATATTTTCTTTCCAGATTCTAGAATTGCAAATGCTACTTTTTAAAAATATGCAATAACTAATTTCCAGGGCTTGAAAATGTTTAAAAATTTAAAATTTAAATTCTTATGTACATTCGAAATTGAATACTAAGAAAAATATTACATATCCTTAAATGTTTTATGACTAAGAGGTAAAGACACAAAGAAAAATCTAAGATTATTTTCTAGTGAATTCCAAGTAAAAAATTATTCACATTTATCTTGAACACTGTTAGTGACAAGTCATACACAATTTCATTAACTTCAACTTTACTTTAGCGAAAATTGCCTAACTCATTCAGGTTTGACCTGACATTCCCTGATTTTCCCTGATAATTTTTAAACTGTCTCACTTTCCCTGATTTTCTGTAATTTCCTGACATGTAGCAACTATAAAAATCTAGAAATAAAAGAATAAGAGCATCAATTCTTAGCAATTTTTTTAGAGCATTTTGGACTATGAAGTCAATCACTTTTATAATAATTTACATTATATATTTTATCTTTGCGTTCAAAATATTTCATTTTTTTAATTATATAATAAAGCAATTAGTATTGAATAATTATTGATATAAACGCCTAAAACTCGACCGTAGAATATAACATTTTGGACTGAGAAAACCCAAAGTGAATTCATTACATTTCGGATGGATATTTTTTTAAATTTATGTATATCTAATACATGCATTATATTATGTAGAAATGATCGTAGAATTGAATTAAATAAATCAAAAGAAGATAAACAATCGCATTATATAATAAATTAGAGAAAGCAGGCTGGCCACTCAAACTTAAAAAAATTCCAGGCTACTTCCTGGTTTTTCCGGTGAAAAATTTTATTTTCCACGGTCGACTTTTAGCCGTTTATATTAATAATTATTCAATGCAAAGGTAAAATATATCATGTAAATTATTGCAAAATTGATTTCAGACTTCACAGGCCAAAATGCCCTCAAAAACAGTTAATTCCTAAGATTTTAAGTCGAAAAATATTGTATTGTCGACAATATAGTTGAATTTTCAACAACAAAATAAATTTTTACAATACAGTTGCAATTATAATACTGGAATTTTCAACAAAAAAAGAATTAGTTTTCTATCCAAAGTGAAGAATGTTGAAAGAAATAAAAAAAAAATTTTCACTAAAAATAGATTAATTTTGGACCAACAATATGATAGCAGACTTTTTATTTAAAAAAATTAGTTTTTAAAAAAATTATACAATTGTTACTAAATAGTGCATTTTTACACCAAGCAGTTGAATTCTTATCCAAAAGAGATGAATTCTAAACCCAAAATATAATAGTAGACTTTTAAAATAAAAATAATTAATTTTTAACCGAAAAAGGTGATTTTTTAAGAAATGAGTTGAAGTTTTAACAAAGCAAGGTGCAGTGTACATCAAAAATATGATAGTGGAATCTTCAATTAAAAAGAAATAACTTTCAGCCACAATAGATAAATTTTTGACTATTAAAGATGAGTTTTATATCAAAAGATAAATTTTTTATCCGAAAAGGACGAATGTTCAACACAAAATTTGAATTTTAGACCAAAAAGATGACTTTAAACAAAATAGTTGAATTTTCAAAAAAATTCAATTCGAAACGAAAATGACTACCTTACTATCAAATAAATTTTCAATCCAAAAGTTATCTCTAAATTATATCTTTATTATGCTAATTATTAGTAATTGATTACATAAATTTAGGTTACCTATGTAATTACTACATTAAATATCCATAAAGGAAGTTTTTGTTCACAAATATAAAAGGAACTTAGTATCTGAATGATGCATCAACACTAGCATTAAATTCTGAAATATATAAACGGGGAGAAACTTCGGGATATTAATTCACGGCACTGCTCCTTGATTTTATCATACTTTGTCGCGAGAACAAAGATCTCGGAACCCTTGCTTTTAAAGGCTCGAAGTTTCAGGCATTCGGCCACGCAACTTTGCTCTCAGGTCGCGAATTTTATCCTATTAGTTAGATCATAGAGTCCGAGACCTTAAAGTACGTAAAAATTGTAGCTCTAAAATCTCTTGAAATTTCTCTCCGTGTAGTATAAGAAGAAAATTTATTTTTGGACGAAACATTAACATTGAAAACAATTCCAAAAAGATTTTTTTCAAAGAGCAAGATCATATATTTATTGCAAAACTAAAAACAAATCTGAAAAATTCACGATTTAAAAAAAAAAAGTCCGGCCTTTCCTAAGTGCTCAAAATATCAGGCTAATTCCTGGGTTTACGACAGGGTAACAACGACAGCGGTGTAGCCAGGAATTTTTTTTGGGAGGGGGTTACGGGGTTATGTTTAGGCAAGCAGAGGGGGAAAAGGGAATTGAATAATAAAAATACTTAGTTTTGGGTGCTCTTATATACAATGTTGAGAAAAACATGATAAACTTGATATATACTGACCCAGTTTTGTCGCACTTGCAAGTGTAATTATTAACTCCATCGACGCAGGCTCCACCATTTAAACAGGGATTGGAAAGACATTCGTTGATGTTCAAATCACAATTTTTGCCAGTCCATCCGGCCTTACACTCACACATGTAATCGTTGTTTGATTCCACGCAGATGGCATCATTCCGACAAGGATTGTCTTTGCACAATCTTTCGCCGAGTTTCGATTCGCAGTGTGTCCCGGTGTATCCGGGTAAACAGTTACAGCTGTAATCGCCCCTTTTATCCTCAGCGCAGGCGCCTCCGTTGTGACAAGGATTTTTCAAACATGGTGAACCTGAATGGGATCATTTACGAGTATGTTAATTAAACGTCGAAATTTACTTAATACGTCTGTTGAATTCTGTTAGTTAAGTGAAATTAAAAGCGAAGTGTTATTTATATTCATGCACCTTCACATAACTGCAGAGTGCAGACTGATTCTCCGATACGATCACTCACGTGCGAAAGTCTTCCCCCAAATATTGAATTATTGCTTTAATTAGAGTATTTTGTTATTTTAAGATAAGACAATCTCAAGATCAGTCGATAAGCTATTTACAATCGATATTCATTTTATTATTTAGTTTCTTATTATTTTAAAAACGAATTCCTTGGTACCAAAGTTGTTAAAACAATGTGACAAACTTTATTTTAAATTTAATATTAAGTATTCTACAAATTTGTTACCAAGCAAACATGTTCCACGGTAATCAAAATTTGTACCTTGATAGCATTAATCAAAACGTGTATGTACTCTCTTATCTTATCTTATGTGTGAGTTCTTTCTAATTTATATACAATTCTTCAACGGTCTCATAGTTAACTCGTTGCATTTCTTCTCGGCATAAAATATGTGAAATAGTCATAGCCGAGGGGGAAATTTGTATGTGCACGAGAATTCAAGAATTGCAGGGTCCCGGGACATAAGGGCTTAAGTGAGATATATATATATATATATATATATATATATATATATATATATTCACATTCGCCTAATTCTAATTTTCTATTAAAAATATATTTTTATAACTTTAATTATAATGTATTATGGACAAGTAAAAACTAACTTGATTTATTGATTAAGTTATGAATTGAAAATGGAATTCGGTCTATCCAGTGGCTTACCGAATTCTTTCTTATAATTTTAAGCTATGAAATACCATAATTATAATAAGGAAATTAATATTTTCGAAAACAAATAATCATTTTTGAATTTCAAGTTCTAATATTGTTTTCACTGTACAAATATAAATGGTTTAAATAACTGTAAAATCGCTAAAATCTCTTGAAATCTTGGAAATAATATGTTCGTTTTTGAATGACATAGGTTTCTATTTACAATAATATTCTTGAAAAATTAATCGGAACTTTGAAAAAAAGGGAAAAAGAGAAAAAAATCTTTAAAAAGGGATTATAGGGGATTTTTAGAATAATAGGGGGAAGTAGGGGCAAATAGAAAAACCGGGAAAACGACAATTTTTTTATTTATGAACCTAGTTAAATAGTAAAATTGTTAAACGACTAAATCAATTTTAAAGATAGGGTTTTTAAGGCCGAAAAGTTCTGAGTTCAAGCGTTCTATTCTTAAAGGTTCTACAAGGTTTGAAGTGCTTTGACCAACGTAGGGCTGGCGATCTTGTTCGATAAGACAGCACGCAAGGCCTATATACGCACGTATATTCTTATAAAACCGAAACAGAAAGAGGGTGGATCAATTGTTGGCATACGTGGTACAGTTGGTAACGTTATAGTACACGTACATTCTACAGTGCATGATTGAATCGATTAATGCACTCGAATATGGTGCACCTGCTACCAATCGTCTGCGATAATTTCCCTTAATAATTCAAAGCATCTAAGCCCCTATGAATTTCCCTCAAACCAAAAACTTATTAATTGACCAAGTTTGATGGCTGTGCTGATTTTTTAGAAGCAATTGATAGATTAGGACAAAATCCTAATCTATGTGAATTTTCACTTTAATGAAATACCCACGTAATGGAAAAGTGTTTTAAGTTTATTCTTTATACACCAGTTAGCAAAATGGAAAACGATGGGAAAGCTAAGTATTGTCTTTATTGTCTTGTATGTTTAGTAATTATTTAGTTCCTCCTTCTCGTGACTGTCAGTTAAGGACTTCGTTAAAGACTTAAGGAGCATTGACCGAGAGAAAATGATTTCTAAACTAAAAGCATTGTCCCCATGAAGATAAAGGTCATGCGAATTAGATCGTGAAGGATCAGTCGAGATCTACCATTGTCAATTTGGCAGTTGTTGCCGGAATATCGAGCGTAACAGTGGCACTCG
>JAWWLR010000002.1:14996329-15007459 GCA_035041075.1 Acraspis erinacei
AAGTTTATAGTTTATTAATAAAAGAAATTAAAGTTTGAGTCATTCAGTTTTTAAAGAAAAACATTAATATTTTAATCACTGGTGCGTTTTATGATTTGATTTTTAATCAAATCATTGAATTTTAACAAAAAAAGGTAAATATTCAACCAAAAATTGAATAATTTTATTTTCAGTTTAAAAAAATTAATTTTCAACTAAAAATCAAATTTTTAACGAAAATTGATACATTTTTGGCAAAAAAAGAAAGTTTAATTTCCAGTCGAAAAAAATAATTTTTAACTAAAAAAAAGTTTCAACAAAATAATTCAATTGTCAAGAAAATAAATGATGAATGATGAATGAATTTTAAAATAAGAAATATCATTTTCTACCAAGATGAGGAATTTTCATCTGAAAAAAATAATTATTTTTAAACACGAATTAAAAACTTAAATTATCATTTAAAAATATGTATTCTCCACCAAAAAAAACGTCTTTTTCAAAAACAAAAGTTAAATTTTTAACCAAAGAAATTGATTCTAAAAAAAGAGATGAATTTTTAAACAAGATGAATAATTTTCTAGCAAAAAAGATTAATTTTTAACAATTTTCCACCGAAAAAAAATTTTATTTTAAGTTCAACTATTAACCAAAAAGACGAACTTTAAAGCAAAAAGGGAATAGCTATATTATCAGTTAAAAAAATTCAACTAAAAAAAAATTCCAGTAAAATAGTTCAATTTTCATCCAATTACATAAATTATCATCTACAAAAACCAATTTTCAACCACAAAGATGAATTTTCAAATAAGGAAAATAATTCTTAACCAAAAACTAAGAATGTTTAACAAAATACAGGAACTTTCAATAAAAAAATATAAATTTTCAAGCAAAAAAAAAAGAATTTTCAAAAATATAGTTAACTTTAAAGCCAAAGAAATTAATTTTCTAACAAAAAGATGATTTTTCAACCAAGAAGATTAATTTTCGAAGACAGAAGTCGAATTTTCAATGAAATACATGAATTTCCAATCAGAAATATTAATTTTCTACTAAAAAGAGGAATTTGAAACTAACAAAAGTAAATTTTAAACTAAAAAAATTAAAGACTCAACAAACAAAAAACGGATTTAAACAAAAAATTTTATCTTGATCTGAAAAGATGAATTTCAAAACAAAAAAATTAATTTTCTTCTAAAAAACGAATTCAAAACTAAAAAAATTACGTTTTCAAGCAAATATGGAATAATTACAATTTCAGTTTAAAAAAACAAAACTAATTTTAATATTAAACAAATTAGTTTCCAAAAAATCAACGAATTCTTAATAAAATGCAAGAACTTTCAATTTAAAAAGATAAAATTTCAAGCCAATTTAAAAAAAAATATAGTCACTTTAAACTTTAAAAAAATAATTAATTTTTTATGAAAAAAAAACAAATTTTTAACCCAGAAGATTAATTTCTTAAAAAAGGCGAATTTTCAATAAACTTAACCAGTTTACAACCAAATAGTTGAATTTTCAACTAAAAGATGTATTTTCAACCAAAAATGGAATATTCCAAATTTTAATTGAAAAAAATAATTTTCAAAATGAAAAAAGTCCAATTTGTAAGAAAAGACATGAATTTTCAAATTAAAAAGATACATTTTTGACAAAAAATAGAATACTGCAATTTTCAGTCAATTTTTAAACAAGAAAAATTCAACAGTGATTAAATTTTTAATTAAAAAAAAATTAGATGCAGCTGAAAAAAAGGAATGTTCAAAAAATAAATAAATTTTCTACCAAAGTTTAGAATCTCCAAACAATAAAATGATTATTCAACCATTTATTTCAACTTTCAATCAAGTAGTTGAATTTTTAAACAAAAAGGATTTAAATTTTAAATCGAAAATAGTGGAATTGAACCAAAAACGACGAATTTTCAACAAAAAAACATTTTCTAGTCAAGGTCGAAGAATAATTTCCACTAAATTGTTGATTTTTTCATCATTTGATAATTTTCGCTTTAAAAAAAATATAAAAATATTTTTTAAATTGCATTTTGAAACCTTCTTTCAAGGAACAATAATGTTATATTTTTGCAGCTAAGAACGACACAATCGAACCTAACCAAAAATTAAAATATGTCTTACTTTTGTTCTTTTCAAACTGAATAACTTACACTTTTAGTTTTATGAATAAATCATAAGCTTTGATTATTAATTTGTATAAAAAAAAGTAAATTTACATTTATCCAATTTGAATTTTCGCGGAACTTAGACACCCACAATTAGCGCCACCTATCGGCTGGTAAACTCCCCTATTTATTGCCTAATTTTTGCGCATGTGTGGAAAAAATAAAATCTACTGCGCATGCCCGAAATTTCAGCCAATAGCTGGTCGCCATGAGTTATGAAAACTGCAAGAAGTGCGCCCTCGGGCGCCAAAACAAGTGACGTCATTAGCTTTGACTTTCGGAAGTCCAGCCTAATTACAAATCTTTTTCCAAAGACTGATATTTATCCCGTAAAGTCCCTTAATTTAGTGAAATTTCTTACTTTTTCAGCAAAAGCCGAATGTGCGTGTCGGAAACGGTTGGAAAGACAGCGCTGATTTTTGCGACCTGGATCTCGGCGTCTGAATGATTTTGAATAAAACTCGTCTCCATGTTTCCCATTGGAGTTGGGGATCCGATTGTCAGATCTCCGAGGCGATTGGTCATCGCACTGATTGATCGGGTGGACATTGGAGTCTTCAGGTCCTATAATCACAAAATCCTTGATTTAGGTTCTTTAATTTATTGGATATATCTTTTCCATTTCACTTCCGGTCTGGTTTCTTCGAGGGGAAACAACTCTTGAAAATCCGGTCCATCGGGGGTTGATTAAACCGGCATATACAGAATTTTTAATGAAAAGGGTTGATTTTTAACCAAAATTTTTCATTAAAAGAAAATAGATAAACTTTAATTTAAATAGATGAATTTACAACAAAGATGATTCATTTTCTGCAGAAAATTCGATTAATTAAAAAAAAGAGATAAATTTGCAACTAAAAATAGAATAGTTTCATTGTCAATTTAAAGAATGAATTATTAAAAAAAAGAGAATTTTCAAATAGATAGTTGAATTTGCAACTAAAAAAGATAAATTTACGATAAGAAAATTATTACTTGAATTTTCAGGTAATAAACAATTAATTTTCGCCCAAAAAAAGCAAATTATCAATAAAATAGTCCAATTTTTCACCAATATGGTACAATTTTTAAGCAGATAGTCAAATGTTCAGCAAGAAGATTAATTTTCAACCAAAAAATAAAATAAAAATATAAATCTTCAGCCAAATAGTTGAATTTTCAATCAAACAGTTAAGTTTTCAACCAAAAATCTTAATTTTCTTCCAAAAAATGAATAAATAAATTTCAACAAAATACATGAATTTTAAAGACAAAATTTCACAAAAATTAATATAAATGAATATTTAAATTAAAAACTTTAATTTTTAACAAGAAAAAACGAGTTTCCTAAGAACAGTTAAATTTTCAACAAACAGAAAAAACCCAGAAAAACAATTTTTACAAAGTAATTCAACTTTGAACCAAGTAGATGAATTTTCAATCAATAAAATTAATGATCTAATAATAATAATAATAATAATTTTGAACTAAAAAAGAAAACATTTTAACAAAAATTAAATAGTTAAATTTCCAGTAAAAAAATTCCTTTTAACAAAATTATGGGATTTGACAAAAAAAAGACAAACTTTTTACTTATAAATTGAATTTTTAACCAATTTTCAACAACGCAGTTATAATTTAAATTAAAAAAAAAATGAAATTAATTTTCAACTCAAAAAAACGTATTCATAAAAAAATGCAAGTGAAAAGTTAAATTTACAGGTAATAAATAAATTTGGAAAATTTGAAAAAAACGATTTTTTAATCAAATAGTTCAATTTTCAACCAAAAAGATTAATTTTCAAGCCAAAAGATTAAGTTTCTATCAAAAAATCGAATTTTTATCCGAATGGTTGAATTTTCGACAAAATAGTATATTTTTCAACTAAAAAGATAAAGTTTCAAGCAAGAATTTTAATTGTCTACTAAAAAACATAATTTTGCAAAATATACATTTCAAAAATGAAACGAATTTACAAGAAAATAATTTAAATGTCCAACTAAAATAAAGAATCTTAAACCCGAAAAATTATTTTTTAAGAAAGTAATTCAACTTTAAACCCGTTGATTTTTTAATTTTAAAAATGATATATTTAACTAAAAAATAAAAATAAATAATTTCCAATTACTTCAGATTAAAAGTGAAGTACTCCAAATTACTTCGAATTAAAAGTGAATTCCCTCGGATTTCAAGTGGATTACTTTAGATTTAGAGTGGATTACTCAGATTTAAAGTGGATTACTCATATTACATGTGGATTACTCAGATTACAAGTGGATTTCTTCAGATTAAAAGTAAATTACTTCAAATTATTTCAGATTAAAAGTGGATTACACAGATTACAAGTGGACTACTTCAGATTAAAAGTAAATTACTTCGAATTATTTCAGAATAAAAGTGGATTAGAACGAATTTCTTTGTATTGCAAGTGGATTACTTCAGATTGCAAGTGCAGTACGCTTCTTATAAGAGGGTTACGGCGGATTGCATCTGCATTGCAAGTGGATTACTCGAATTAATAGTGGATTAATCACATTAAAAGTGGATTACTCCAAATTACCTCAGATTTAAAGTGGTTTGCTTCGGATTTCAAGTGGATTACTCAGATTAAAAGTGGATTACTTCAGATTGCAAGTGAATTACTTAAGATTAAAAGTGGATTACTCAGCTTAATAGTGGATTACTTGAGATTAAAAGTGAATTACTTCGAATTACTTGACATTAAAAGTGGATTAAACAGATTGCTTACTATTGCAAGTGGATTAATTCATATTTCAAGTGAATCATTCGAATTACAGTTGGATTATTTCGTATCACATTTGGATTACAAGTGGATTACTTAGATTAAAAGTGGAGTACGATTATTATAAGAGGGTTACGGCGGATTGCAAATGGATTAATCGAATTACAAGTGGATTACTCATATTACAAGTGGATTACTCCAAATTACTTCCGATTGAAAATGGATTGCCGCTGATTGCAAGTCGATTACTTTAGATTTCAACTGAATTACTCAGATTACAAGTGGATAACTTTGAATTACTTCAGATAAAAAGTGGATTAAAGCGGATTGCTGCGGATTGTAAGTGGATTACATCAGATTTGAAGTGGATTACTCGAATTACAAATGGATTGTTTCGTATTACAATTGGATTACAAGTGTATTACTCATATTACAAGTGGATTACTCAGATTTCAAGTAGATAACTTCGAATTACTTCAGATAAAAAGTGGATAAAACGGATTGCTGGTGGATTGCAAGTGGATTACTCGAATTACAATTGGATTATTTCGTATTGCATTTGGATTACAAGTGGATTACTCCGATTAAAAATGGAGTACGCTTATTATAAGAGGGTTACGGCGCATTGGAATTGCATTTCAAGTGGATTACGCGAATTACAACGGATTACTCGAATTACAAGTAGATTATTTCGGATTACAAGTAGATTATTTCGTATTAAAATTGGATTACAAGTGGATCACTCAAATTACAAGTGGATAATTTCAGATTTCAAGTAGATTATGCAGATTACAAGTGGATTACTTCAGATTAAAAGTGGATAAATGGATTTCTGGCGGATTGTAAGTGGATTACATCAGATTTCAAGTGGATTACTCTGATTACTAGTGGATTACTTCAGATTGAACGTTGATTACTTCGAATTACTTTAGATTAAAAGTGGATGAAACGGATTGCTTTGGATTATAAGTAGATTACATCAGATTTAAAGTGGATCACTCAGATTACAAGTGGAGTACGCTTAGTATAAGTGGATTACGCGAATTACATGTGGATTACTCAGTTACAAGTAGATTATTTTGGATTACAAGTAGATTATTTCGTATTAAAATTGGATTACTCAGATTACAAGTAGATAATCTCATATTTCAAGTGGATTATTCAGATTAGAAGTGGATAAAACGGGTTGCTCGCGGATTCTAAGTTGATTACATCAGATTTCAAGTGGATTACTCAGATTACAAGTGGAGTACGCTTATTATAAGTAGATTACGCGAATTACAAGTGAATTACTCAATTACAAGTAGATTATTTTGGATTACAAGTAGATTATTTCGTATTAAAATTGGATTACAAGTGGATTATTCAGATTACAAGTGGATTCGTTCATATTAAAAGTGGATTAAAGCTGATTTCTGTCGGATTCTAAGTGGATTACATCATATTTCAAGTGGATTACTCGAATGACAAGTGGATTATTTCGTATTACAATTGGATTGCAAGTGGATTACTCATATTAAAAGCGGAGTACGCTTATTATAAGAGTGACGGATTGGATTGTAAGTTACGGCGGATTGCAACTGGATTGCTTCCGATTTTAAGTAGTAATCCATACTCGAATTACAGGTGCATTAATCGTATTACAAGTGGATTACAGAGGATTTCAAGTCGATTACTTCGCATAAAAATGGATTACTGCGTATTACAAATGAAGTGGATTATTCCTAATTAGAAGTGGATTACTACAGATTAAAAGTGGATTACTACGAATTGCAAGTAAAATACGTGGATTAGAGTGGATGACCGGATAAGAATTGAATTACTCCGATTCGATGTGGATTGTTCCGATTAAAAGTGAATAAATTTCGGATTAGAAGTGGATTAATCAGATGATAAGTTACATCTCTACATTATAATGGATTGCCGTGGATTACCTCGAATCAAAAGTATATTACTGTAGATTACAAGTGGATTACTCGGAATGCACGTCTCTCATTTAGGTTACAAGTGGATTACTTTGAATTATAATTGGATTACTTCGGGTTGGACTGTACTACATACTTCTGATTGGAAGTGGATTACTCTGATTAAAAATGGATTACTTCTGATTGCATTGGATAAGCCTGATTGCATTGGATAAGCCGGATTGCAACGGTTTATCAGTTGGGTTAACCGAACAGTCCAGCGGATTACCAGAGTTGTTTCCCCCTCGGGTTTTTTTTTCTTCTTCTTTTGCCGCCTTTTTAGAGGGAAATTGGAGGATTTTTGGGGGTCGATCCAATCCAACATACCTGCAAACTCGGAGGCAAGAACGCAGGTTGCGGATTGTGATAAGGCGACGGGGTCGGATATACTTGTGGAGGCCTGTGGGCTCCAGTATAAATTATATGTCCGCCATTTCCCGTAGTCTTTTGTTCCCAGAACAAATCCAAAGGCAGCGTGTAAATATGCATTATCATTGTTTATCAACAGTAAGAAACAGTAAGAAAAAATTCAAATACAAAAACAGGGGTTAAAATCATTATTTGTCGTAAATTCAAATTGTTTTTTAATATTTTATCCATTTTCTGAATATCAGAGTTGTTAAATTTATGAAACTTTAAAAATGTTCAAACAAATTGCAGGAACCAAAAAAACGTTAACCTTAAAAAAAGGTACAGTACAAGTCCGATAACTTTCCAACTAGGGGCGAAAAATTCCAGGAATCGCGGACTTATCGGATGCCCCCTCTAGTAGCACGATATTAGGTGCGCGCATGCGTAAATCATGGGCGCAAGTCATAAGCAAAATAGCACACGTAGTGGGAGAACAACAATTAGTGTGCGTGCCGTACGTGTGATGACGTTTTAAGGGGAGTTTACACTTATCGGACGGCAAGTTATCGGACTTGGACTGTAAAAAGAGAAATTAAACATCAACAACCATAAAATGTTCATATTGTAATCTGAAAAAAAACTTTTTTCTCCTAAAAAAGAAAAGAAAAAACTTCTTTTTTTTTCATTTTTGTCCAGAAGGAAAGGACATTTTTTCTTTTCTTTTTTAGGAAAAAAAGTTTTTTTTCAGATTGCAATAGGAAAATTTTCTAGTGATTGTCTAAATTTGGCCGTTAGATTCTTGGTTTTATTTTCAGGAATTCTTCACATTAACTGCATTTGTGTACATTAAATAGGATTTTAAATTTTGTTTTAATCTCATTTAAAATTTTTTAATTTTGATCTGAGAACATTAATTGATTAATGGGAAGATTTTACTTTGCTGCGGGTATGGGGTGAGAAAAATTAAGTTTTAATTTGTAACAAGATTTTGGTATTAAATCGTGTTAATTACAGACTATGTGGGCGTCAGCATAAAAAGTGCCCTTATGGCCGATAATTAGTTCAATTTTGAACAACAGAGATTAATTTTTAATCTAAAATAATAAATCTTCTAATGAAAAAATTAATTTTTCAAAAAAAGGACAAATTTCTTACCAAATAGTTCAATTTTAAATTTAAAAAAAAATTTGAACAAAAATAGAATACTTAAAATTTATACTAAAAATATTCATTTGAAAATAAAAACAAATTAATTTTCAAGTAAATAGACAAAATTTTGAAGCAGATGAATTTTTAACAAAATAGTTGAATCCCCAAGCAAATAGTTGATTTTTTAAACTAAAAAGATCACTTTTCAGGAAAAAAATGAAATAATTTAAATTTCAACTAACAAAGTTAATTTTCAGTAAAATGAAAACGAATTTTCTACATAAAAAGACGAATTAAAAATAAAAGTTGAATTTGGAATTTAAAAATACGAATTTTCATAAAAAATAGTTAAATTTTGAAACAAAGAGATGAATTTTCAACAAATAGTTGAATCCTCAAACAAATAGATGATTTTTTAAACTAAAAAGATCGATTTTCAAGAAAAAATGAAATAATGTAAATTTCAATTAACAAAGTTAATTTTCAATAAGATGAAAACAAATTTTCTGGCAAAAAGAAGAATTTTCAACCAAAGAGTTGAATTTTCAAGCAAACAAAACCAAAAATGGAATACTTAAAATTCATGTTAAAAAAATCATTTTCAACTAAACATAAAAGAATTTTTAGCAAATTTCAGTAAATTTAAAGTAAAAAAATGTAAAGCAAAGAGATGAATTTTTATAGTTGAATGCTCAGGCAAATAGTTAATTTTCATCTAAAAAGACCAATTTTCAATAAAAATATAATTACTTAAATTTCAATTAACAAAATTAATTTGCAATAATATAAATACAAATTTTCTACTAAAAAGACGAGTTTTCAACCAAACAGATGAATTTGCAAATTAAAAAACATAAATCTTCAACAAAAAATTAATACTTGAATTTGCGTTTATAATGCAGGTGTGATGGCAAATATCTTTTGAATGGTATTTTGCAGTGTAAAATTGATATTTCGCAATAACTTTCAATTATTTAAACAGTTTAAGTTAACAAATGTATAAATTTGTCAGTTTCTTTTTCAGAGATTTCGTTTTTGGCCTAAAATAAACTACTATAATTTTGCTTTCGCCCTAATACTGTGGAAAATCTAAGTTGCACAGCTCTTTTTTATTAATTAAACAATCTTAATTAACAAATACATAACTATATCAGTTTTTCACTACAAATATTTGGATTTTTTCGTAAAACCAAGTGATATTCTTTATTCATTGACTCAATATTTTAAATTTAAAATGGAAATTCAATTAAAACCTTTTGAAATTGAAACTGAAAAGTTGTAATTGAAATTTTGAAATTTAAATTTCCGAATTAATTTGGAAATTTAACTTTTGGAATTAAAATTCAAATTGGAATTTAAATGTTTAATTTTAAACGGGAATTGAATAAATGAAATTAAAATGTTGAAATTATAATGCATATTGAATTTCAAATTTTAAAATAAAAATGGAAATTGAATTTAAAAATTTTGAAAATTTAATAAAAGTGGAAACTGAAATTTTTTAATTCAAATTTCGAAATTGAAGTCGAAGTTCAAATTGAAATGTTGAAAGTTAAATAGAAATTTTAAAATTGAAATTATAAAATTAAATTTTAAGTTTTGAAATTGAAATATTAAAATTTCCGTTCTAAATTTTCTACAAAACTGGTTCATATCTGTGGTAAATTTTAAGAAGATTCTTGATGACGTCATCATCAATATTGCTACCTTGTCGACATTGATACACGAAGGAACCTTAACCTACTCTACTTTACCGACATTGAGAATATTCCACAGCTGACGGCATTGGGTTCTAGATCAAAAAGTAAGACGGAGTCTGGATACGAATTGTATTAGGATTAGTGCATTGCTTTGCGCATGGCTGTGCGCATGTGTGTATCCGTGTGAGGCTGACATCGAGACCGTTTTGTTGAGTTCTCTCGAGCAGTCCTGATGACGTCACAGAATAATAATATCGCGAAATTGTGCTGAGACCAAATACATGTAAACAGGTTCAAGGTTATTGCAAGAAAAACAAGGATGATTGATTGCTTCCTTCTAGATAAAACATTCGTTCGATGCGCAAAAGATGCTGGTGTTTAATAGGTTACATTTGATATGGAGAGCTGCGTATGACATCCTGTTTGGACTATTAAAATGATTTATTGCTTCCTGATGGATGAAACTTCAACTAAAAATTCCTGGTTTATTTAATGCGCAAAAGATGCAGATGTACAGATGAAATTTGATATGGAGGGCAAAGAGTGGTATCCTTTTTGGGCTATATCAATTTCATTTATTGCTTTCTCCTAGATAATACTTTCAACTAAAAATTACTGTCTTGATTTAGTGCGCCTATAATTCGTGAAAACAATTTTCTGCTGTCCAGAATTTCTTATGGAATTTAAAGCTAAAGAGCATTAAGAGCATTAAAATAAAAAGATATTCTAAGCCAAACGAATGGTACAGTCAAGACAAATATTTATAAAGAAATAATAAAGCATTTCTTATGGTAAGAAATATACTCGAGGATTCTTATCGCTTTATTCTGGTATCAAGTAGCGAGCGAGCAAGGACTGGAGATTAAATATCCAGACGTGTTTACCTCTCGACAAGGTATATGCAATTAGATACTACAAACAATTTCGAGACTCGAGAAAGAGATAAGTCAGCATGAATTTAACTCCCAGACTTTTCACGGACATTTGTTAAGGTAGTTTCACACGCGAGAAATGTAGCGGAAGGAAGTACTGACGGGTGACGTATAGTTGTGGAATGTCTAAGCAATCCATTTTTTTATAGA
>JAWWLR010000002.1:15017978-15029742 GCA_035041075.1 Acraspis erinacei
GAGCTGTCAAAATATATGTTCTTCATCTCAAATAGTTGATTCAATATTATTACGGAAACCTATCAGGTCTTAATTGCTAATAGTTTACTTGAAATCCTAGCTATATCAATATAAAATGCTAAATCTGTCACAGTGATCCACTGTATGGAAAAGGACCTCTTATGAATATGTTGGTATTTTTCAAGTCGCTCAATCGCAAAGCCTTCTGCAATCTTACAAATTCTACAAAATTATTTTTGAATTTAAAATTTTTTTAATATATAGATCACTTTCTCTCTCTCCATCTCTCTTTCTCTTTAACCTATAAATGCTGCATATCATTTACTATCCATTTCTAGTGATATATCTCCCTTTTTGTCTGACTGTTCTCGATCCTTCTACATTATTATCGACACGTGTGGAAAATTTTGGTACTTTATCGAAATTTATGGAAATTTTTGGATAATTTATGGAAATTTATGGAAATTTTGGTAATTTATGGAAATTTACCGAAAGTTACCTGTATTTTAATAACACTTCTGTTGAATGCGTGGTAAACTCAGGCATCGTTCTTTTGGACAATCTCATGAAAATACAGCTCAAGTTCGGTTTCTTCTTCCCTAAGAGGTAGCAGGAAGTAAAAAGGTTTGAAGAATTTGTGCAAACTAACCTCTTACCACGTTTTTGTGCACCTCGTTCACAACAGCCAATTGCACCCTTGATTTTCACTAGGTGGGTCAAAAAACGTATGAAATACATCATTCCATGTATTATCTGGAAGGAATCAATAAATCATCCTCGTTTTTCTCATTTAATCAAGTATGCGAATTTGCTTTGTTAACTCATAACAATTGGGTAATCAAAAATGCACATACTATAAAAGAGTCTCAGAATTCCAGCTTAGAACTCTTCAAATGAGTATAAACATGAACACACACACGCACACATGAAACGTATATGAACCACTACAGGTTAGAAGCTTCTAAAATATAAATGTCTGTATGAAGCAGGTTTCGTAGTTCAGAACACCCTGATGGAGTCTAGATATGCATGATGACGTCATACCTGGCTCAGTATCCTCTTGCAAAAGTGGCTCAGTATTCTTTTTGTAAAAGCGACTCAATCCCCATGGCTCAGAATCCCTCTTGTAAAAGTGGCTCAGAATCCCTCTTGTAAAAGTGGCTTAGAATCTCTCTTGTAAACGTGGCCCAGAATCCCTCTTGTAAAAGTGGATCAGAAGTCCCCTACTATATCTACTAATTAGACCGTATAATTTCAAAATTAAAAATGTCTGTAAATCTAAGTTATAGTAAAAAGTTGTGCATGAAATAGCGCTGCGTTGTTTTGTTTTATAAATCGAGGACGATAAATAGCCATATGAGAATATCAAATGCCAATATCACGTCATGAGCAATCAATAAACAAATAAATATTAATTAAATTTGAATAAAATCGCATTTAATTTCACCTGTAAATATTTATAAAAATATCAGATAAGTATTTGTCTTGAATAAAAGATGCCGCTTCTTTAATATCATTTTCTTTATTCAACCAAAATATACTTCCAAATGAAGAAAATCATCTTCAATCATCTCCAAATGGAGCTGAAAAAGGGTCTATTTCTACCGAAATTTCGATTGAGTCGATTTTTTCGGTACTTGTAGACACTTCCAGCAAATAAACTTTTTTACATTCTCATCATTTATGATTGAAAACATAACGACGCAAAATACAAAAAAAGTCTCGAAGAGAAATTATAGCCTTTGAAAAATACTAGAAAATGTGTTTTAACCATTTTAGAATAGGAATCGTAATTTTGTTTTTATTTTTCTTAAGTAATATGCAGATTTAGGATATTTCGCTTTATCCATAAAAATAATATGTAATTCCAAATGCTTTTCTTAGCATAATAACTCGACATGGAGAAAAATGTCTAAAAAAATGGTTGTAGGTTTTTTACTTATTTTAAGGTGGTTCTAAAAATATACATTTAAAAATGTCTGTCAAAAATCGAGCGCGCAGCGCGAGGCTCACGATGAGAATGTTTACCCCAAAGCCTACAGAGCTTTGAGAAACTTAATCTTTAACTATAATTAATTAGGTAGAAAATTCAGAATATGAAGGCGCATATAAATACTACGATCTAGAAGAGATCTTTTTTATAAAGTCCGATAACTTTCCAACTTAGGGGCTGCAGGGGCGGAAAATTCCAGGAATTGCGGACTTATCGGATGCCCCCTCTAGTAGCACGATATGACTTGTGTGCATGCGTAAATCATGGGCGCAAATCATGAGACAAGTAGCACACGTAGTGGGAGAAACACAATTAGTATGCGTGCCGTACGTGTGAGGACGTTTTAAGGGGAGTGTATCCTTATCAGACGGCCAGTTATCGGACTTGTAATTGGGAGTTTCTGTAATTTGCATTGGAATTTTTGTTTTGAATCTAAATAATTTTCTTTTTTGACAATTTTGGAGAAGTTTCATAAAATCTTGAATATTTATTCTTAAATTTTTCCAATAAAATTTATTTCTAATTCTCCAATAAGTTTTTGATACGCCTTTATGTCCTCCGCCTGTCTGTATTCAATTACATTAAAATTTATTTGTAGAATATTTTTGTTATTTACCTGGAACTTCTGAAGTTCTTCCCATCAGTGTCGAAGACCTAAATTTCGTTCAAAAAAGAGAAAACCTTTCAAGATATTTATATATTTTTTTAATCATGTAGGTTTATCCCTTCAGGACGTAAAAAAGATGTCAAAAAATTATTCCTAACATTTTTCAGAATGATAAATTAGCCTACGAATCATTAGAAAAAAATGTTATTCTAATGAAACTTTTAAAAATTCTTAAAAAACCTATTTTTTCTTTTAAATCTTCAAAAATACGCATTTTTTGGAATTTTTAATTAAGGAATTATTAAATTATTATTCTTAGGTTATATTTTTAAGTCTATAGAATAATTGTTAAACCAAAAATATGAATTTTCTACAAAAAAAGCTAATTTACTACTAAATCTTTATTTTTTCAAACCAAGAACACGATTTTTCTACAAAGCAGTTAAATTTTTAACCAAAAATTAATTACCTACCAAAGTTTGGAATTTTCTACCAAGAAGAATAATTTTTTTTTACCAAAAATACGAATTCTTAACTAAATTATATGAATTTGTAACCAGAAATTCTAGACATCATAGAAAAAATGTTGTATTCTCGTAAAACTTCAAAATTCCTAGAAAGCGTCTTATTTTTTTAAATCTTCAAAAATCTTAATTTTATTGAATTTTTAACAAATATAAACCTAAGACTAATTTTTTTTAACTAAAAGAGATGAATTTTTTACCAAAACTATTCGAAATTTTTAAAAATTATGTTGAAATCTTCCAGAGGTTTTTTGAAAGATTTTATCAGAATTTTCTCAGAAATCTTGAGAAAAGTTTTTTTATTTTTTTGAAACCTTTCAAAATTCTGAAGAAGCTTCAATTTTTTTTTAAATCTTAAAAGATTTACATTTTCTGAAATTTGTTCAAAACCAAAATTATTTTTAAATCTTTTCAATACTCCTAAGCCTTCTAATTATTTTTTTAAACATTATTAAAATTTTTTCTGCTTATTTTTTTTACAAAATGTTTAAAAATCTGTATTTTAACGATTCCTTTCTTATAATTTTGGAAATTTTAAAATGGAAATTTCAAAATAAAAAATCACATACTAAAATTTTAAGAATTATATAATTTCTGATTTAAAGTGCCCAAAATTAGATTGAATTTTTAAATGTACAAAAACTTCAAAACCTTAAAAATTGTATATTTTCTGATTCGAAACTAAAAAAATTTGACAATTTCCAAAATTACATTTTTTCCTAAATTTGTATACTAAAATTAAAAATTATTAGACAAATTATTCCAATTTACAAAAATACATCATCATTTTCACCGCTCAAAATGGAAAAAATCAATTATAAACCTTTAAAATTAAAAATATTCTAAAGAAACGTTAAAAATAAAAGCAATTTTAAATGGGAAACATAAAAAAATTCTATTGCAGAATTATGATCTATTTTGATTTTAAACAACACAATTTTTAACTTTTTAATTTGAAATCTTTTAGTTTTTAATATTTTATTTGAAGTTATTATTCATTCTTGAATTTAAATCAAATATTTTCCAACTTTAAAAGATTAATTTTTTAAATATTCAACTACAAATCGGGCAATTTAAAGAGATTATATTAAAATTTGAAAATTAAAAATAAATAAGTAAATAACAAGATTGATAGTTTCAATTTATATTTCTTTGTAAAAAGTGATTTTTTCTGGTTGAAGAATAATCATTTTAGTTGAAAATTATACTGTTTTAAAAGAAAATTCGTCTTTTTGGTTAAAAAATTAAAAAATTTCGGATAAAGTAAACTAAGTACTTGGTTCAAAATTAACTTTTCTGTTAAAAATTCATATTTTTTGTTGAACTTTTAACTATTTCCGTAATAAATTCAACTGCTGGGATACAATTGAATTATTAATTAAAAAACTCAACTATATTGTCAAAAATTAACCTTTTTGTTGAAAGAATAATTTTTTTCAGGTAAAAAATTCCTCTTTTTTCTTGATAATTCGTCCTTTTGGTTTCAAAACTTAACTTTTCATACTTGAAAAATTAAATTTTATATTTTTAATTAAAAACTTATATTTTTAAAAGTCGAATTTTATCTGTGAAGATAAAATAAAATAAAAAATAAAGATTACTATTTTATCATTTTTTTAAATCTGATTTTTTAGTTGGAAATTAAACTATTTGGTTCAAAATTAACTTTTCTTTTGCAAATTCATATTTTTGGTTGAAATTTTTATTATTTTGGTAGAATATTTAACTACTGGGAAAAATTGAATTATTAATTAAGAAATTCAACCATATTGTACAAAATTAACCTTTTCGTTAAAAAAATTATTTTTTCAGGTAAAAAATTCATCTTTGTAGTTAATAATTCGTCTTTATGGTTTCAAAACTTCATTTTTCATACTTGAAAAATAAATTATTATATTTTTAATTGAAAACTTATCTGTTTAAAAATTTAGTTTTATCTGTGAAGAAAAAAATAAAATGAAAACTAAAGATAAATCTTTTATCTTTTTTTAATCCTATCTTTTTTAGTTGAAAATTAAACTATTTGATTCAAAATTAACTTTTCTGTTAAAAATTCATATTTTCGGTCAAAATTTTAACTATTTCGGTAAAAAATGCAACTATTGGAATAAAATTGAATTATTAATAAAAAAAATCAACCATATTGTACAAAATTAACCTTTTCGTTAAAAAAATTCAATTTTTTGTAGGTAGTTCGTCTTTTTAGTTTCAAAACTTCTTTTTTTTGTTGAAAACTCATTTTTCAAACTGAAAATTTAACGATTCTATTTTTTATTGAAAACTTATCTTTTTAAAAATTGAATTTTATCTGTGAAGAAAAAGAAATTAAAATTAAAGATAACTCTTTTATCTTTTTTTTTAATTCGATCTTTTTTAGGTGAAAATTCAACTATTTTTATCTAAATTAATTTTTCTGTTCAAAATTCATATTTTTGGCCAAAATTTTAACCGTCGTCTTTTCGGTTTTGAAACTTTATTTTTTATGCTTGAAAAATTAACGATTATATTTTTTATTAAAAACTTATATTTTTTAAAAGTTGAATTGTATTTGTGAAGATAAAATTTAAAAAAATTAAAGATGACTATTTTATCTTTTTTTTAATCCGATCTTTTTTACTTTAAAATTAAACTTTTGGGTTCAAAATTAACTTTTCTGTTGAAAGTTCATATTTTTGGTCAAAATTTTAACTATTTCGGTAAAAAATTGAATAACTGGGAAAAAATGTAATTATTAATTTAAAAATTCAACTATACTGTCAAAGATTAACCTTTTTGTTTTAAGAAAAAATCACTTTTCCAGGAAAAAATTAAATTTTATCTGTGAAGAGAAAAAAACTAAAAATAACTATTTTATCTTTTTTTTTAAACCTGATCTTTTGTTGTTGAAAATTAAAGTATTGGCTTTAAAATTAACTTTTCTGTTAAAAATTCATATTTTTGTTCAAAATTTTAATTATGTCAGTAATAAATTCAACTACTGGGATACAATTGAATTATTAATTAAAAAACTCAACTATATTTTCAAAAATTAACCTTTTTATTTGAAAAATAATTTTTTTCAATTAAAAAATTCATCTTTTTGTAGATAATTCGTCTTTTTTGTTTCAAAAATTCATTATATTTTTAATTGAAAAGTTATATTTTTAAAAATTGAATTTTATCTGTGACGATAAAATAAAATAAAAATTAAAGATTACTATTTTATCATTTCTTTTAAATCTGATCTTCTTTAGTTGAAAATTAAACTATTGGGTTTAAAATTAACTTTTCTTTTGAAAATTCATATTTTTTGGTTAAAATTTTAATTATTTTGGTAGAAAATTAAACCACTAGGAAATAGTTAAACTATTTATTTAAAAATGTGACTATATTGTCCAAAATTAATCTTTTTGTTAAAAGAATCATTTTTTTAGGTAAAAAATGCATCTTTTTGTAGATAATTCGCCCAAAACAGTTTAGTTTTCAACTAAAAAAGATCGGATTAAAATAAAAGATAAATTAGTAATCTTTATTTTTTATTATATTTTATCTTCACAGATAAAATTTGATTTTTAAAAATATAAAATTTAATTTTTCAAGATAATTAAAATTTCAACCAGAAATATGAATTTTCAAAAGAAAAATTAATTTTGAACCAAATAGTTTCATTTTCAACTAAAAAGATCGGATTAAAAAAAAAAGACAAAATAGTAATCTTTCATTTTTATTTTATTTTATTTTTACAGATAAAATTCGATTTTTAAAAATATAAAAGTTAATTTTTCAAGTATGAAAAATGAAGTTTTGAACCATAAAAACAAATTATCAACAAAAAATATACATTTTTTACCTGAAAAAATGAAATAATAAAAATTTCAACCAAGAATATGAATTTTCAACAGAAAAGTTAAATTTGCTAAAAATAGTTTAATTTTCAACTAAAAAAGATCAGGTTTAAAAAAGTCATAACATAGCAATCTTTAATTTTTATTTTATTTTCACAGATAAGATTTAATGTTTAAAAAGATAAGCTTTCAATACAAAATAGAATCGTTAAATTTTCAGTTTTGAAAAAAATAATTTTTGTAACAAAAAGGTTCATTTTTGACAATATAGTTGAATTTTTAATTAATAATTAATTTTTTTACCGAATTTTTGTAAAATTCTGTAAAAAAATTAATTACTGGTAAAAAATTGAATTATTAATTAAAAAATTCAACTATATTGTCAAAAATTAACCTTTTTGTTAAAAAAAAAAAATATTTTTTTTCAGGTCTTTTTGGTTTCAAAACTTCAATTTTTGGTTGAAAACTTATTTTTCAAACTGAAAATTTAACGATTCTATTTTTTATGGAAAACTTATCTGTTTAAAAATTGAATTTTATTTGTAAAGATAAAATAAAATAAAAATTAAAGATGAAATTTTGTCTTTTTTTAAATCCGATCTTTTTTAGTTGAAAATGAAAGTATTTGGTTCAAAATTAACTTTTCTTTTGAAAATTCATATTTTTGGTTGAAATTTAATTATCTTGAAAAATTAACTTTTATATTTTTAATTAAATTCTTATATTTTTAAAAATTGAATTTCATCTGTGAAGGTAAAATATAATAAAAAATAAAGATTACTATTTTATATTTTTTAATTCGATTTTTTTTAGTTGAAAATTTTGACTATTTCGGTAAAGAGTTCAATTACTGGGAAAAAATTGAATTACTAATTGAAAAATTCATCTATATTGCCCAAAATTAACATTTTTAATTAAAAATCCTTTTTTCAATTACAAAATTCATCTTTTTGTAGATAATTCCTAGTTTTTGTTTCAAAACTTCATTTTTCATGCTTCAAAAATTAACGATTATATTTTTTATGGAAAGCTTATCCATTTAAAAATTAAATTTTATCTGTGAAGAGAGAATAAAAATGAATAATTACTATTTTATCTTTTTTTTTAAACCGATATTTTCAACTACTATAATGTACAAAACTAACCTTTTTGTTAAAAAAATAAATTTTCCAGGTAAACATTTTTTTTAAATGTAATATATTTTGACTTGAAATCTTCAAGTTTTCATAAGGAAATAATTTAAAATGTTTTTTGTTCAAATATGACCTTCTCAGCCCACTCGAAATATCCTGCGCAGTTATTACAAAAAAGGATAATGCGCATCCCTATGCGCAAGAGGATGCGCAGTATATTTCCACGGATAATATGGATGCGCAGTGGATAAATACTGTTCATACGGCTGCGCAATAGATTTTTACGGCAGTGGTAGAGAACAAAACAACAATTCCCGTTCCTTGTCCCTAAAAAAGTATCAAATTCTTTAAATCAATTAAATATTCTCCATTTCCAATCTTTTTATTTAAAAAATAATTTTTTTCAATTAAAAAATTCATTTTTTTGTAGATAATTCGTAGTTTTGGTTTCAAAACTTCCTTTTTCATAGTTTAAAAATAAGCGATTATATTTTATATTGAAAACTTATCTTTTTAAAAATCAAATTTTATCTGTGAAGATGAAATAAAATAAAAATTACTATTTTATCTTTTTTTAATCCGATCTTTTCAACTTTTGGCAAAAAGTTAGATAATCTATTTCAAAATTTAACTATATTGCACAAAACTAACCTTTTTGTTAAAAACAAAATTTTTCAGGTAAAAAATTCAACTTTTTTGTACAGTTCGTCTTGTTGGTTTCAAAACTTTATTTTTTTAAACTCATCTTTTAAATTGAAAATTTAATCCTTTTTTTAATGTTGTCCTTTTTAGTTGAAAATTGAACTATTTCTTTAGAAAATACAACTGTTTTTGGTTGAATTTTAAACTTTCTTATATGAAAATTGAACTATTTGGTTAAAAATCCAACTATCTTGTTAAAAACTCAACTATTTTTTGTTGAAAATGTACTATATTTCGACTTGAAACCTTCAAGTTTTCAAAAGGAAATAATTTTGAATGTTTTTTGTTTAAATTAGGCCTTCTCAGCCCGATAAAAATATCCTGCGCAGCTATTAGAAAAAAGGTTACCTCGCATCCCTATGCGCAATAGGATGCGCAGTAGACATCCACAGACAATATGGATGCGCAGTAGATCAATACTGCCTATTCGGCTGCGCACTAGATTTGTACGGCAGTGGTAACGAAAACAACAACAATTCCCGTTCCTTATCCCTTAAAAAGTATCAAATTCTTCAAATTAATTAAATATTCTCCATTTACTGAACATTTTTATTATAAGCCAACGAGAGGAAAGTCATAAATACACATTCCCTTATAAATATTAACTAACACATCGATTGGTCGAATCTTAGAATCTATATCTCATACTACTAAAAAAAATGTTTCTTCCGCATCTCAATTTCTGTTTAAATATTTATCAAAACAAAAATCTTTTTCTACTTTCTCTACTTTGCAGAGATTCGCAAATTCTATGAGAAACGTATGCTGCTAATTAATAATTAGAATTGTTTATTATATTATTGTAATAATATGTGTAAGAAATGCGAGATCATTTAATTTAATAATATAAAAGTAAATTTATAAACCTAAACTTCGTCTTCGTTGAGTAACATGTTGGGAATTCCGTCAGTAATTGGAAATTTTCTCCCCGACTCTGGACACAAAAGGACTCCGTTTATGACCTCGACTTCCATCAGGACGTGGTGAACTTTTTTTAAAAAGTCTTCGTTCGTCTCGAAGTCTTCGATTAAAGTCTGAGGCAATTCCCCAACGTGACCTATCTGTAATTAAAAAAAAAAAAGAAAAAAAAAATTACATAAAATGAAATATTTTATTTCTTGCTTTTAATCATTGTAGTTTTTTAGGTTTGAAACTTACACTTTCTGCTGCTTTCCAGAGAGCAGCCCAATCCAATTTTGGAATTATCCTCACGATAAATTCCGAATTAAAGTCTACTTCACAAACTTTAATATCCTTTGCCTAAAAGATATAAAAAAACAACTATTTTTATCTTCAATAATAATTACATTATTTAAATTTCGCGGGAAAATGTATAGCTTCAAATTGGAAAGGGCGGTTAATTTAAATGGTAAAAAAAAGAAAATAATAGAAATCATATTCCACCTAGAATATTAATCATATACATGCAAAAAAATGTTTCTTAATACATTTCAAATACTTTTTAGTTGAGTTTTCAAATCAAAATGGTATATTTTGAACCTAAGAAATGAATTTTTAACTAAAATGATCAATGTTCGCCCAAAAATATGAATTTTCAACCAAATAGTCAGTTGAATTTGCAACAGAAATGATAATTTTCTACTGAAAAAGACTGATTTTCATCAAAGTACATGCATTTTTTCAATTAAAAAAAAAACAGTTATTTTAACCAAAAATGGAAGAATTATGATGAAAATATTTAAATTTTAGATCCAAACGATGAATTTTCTGCAAAAAATACAGTTTTAATCAAATATATAAAATAAAAAAAATAAAATAAAATATACAAAATAATTAAATTTAAAATACAAACGATGAAGTTTATGCAAAAAATACAGTTTCCATCAAATATATAAAATAAAATAAAATAAAATATATAAAATAATTAAATTTTAAATCCAAACGATGAATTTTATGCAAAAAATACAGTTTCAATCAAATATATCAAATAAAATTTTGTAATAAAATGAAATAAAATGTATAAAATAAAATAAAAATCAAATTAAATAATTAATTTTTAAATCCAAACGATGAATTTTATGCAAAAAATATAGTTTCAATAAAATATATAAAATAAAATATAAAAATAAAAATGAAATAAAATAATTAAATTTTAAATCCAAACGATGAATTTTTTGCGAAAAATACAGTGTTAATCAAATATATAAATTAAATTAAAAAATAAAATGAAATAAAATTAAAAAAAAATAAAAAGAAATAAAACACATAAAATAATTCAATTTTAAATCCAAACGAGGAATTTTATGCAACAAATACCGTTTCAATCAAATATATAAAAAATAAACAAAAAAAAAAATAAAATAAAATATATAAAATAAAATAAAAATAAAATGAAATAATTAATTTTTAAATCCAAACGATGAATTTTCTGCAAGAAATACAGTTTCAATAAAATATATAAAAAATTTTTTTTTAAATAAAACATATAAAATCTGATAAAATAATGAAAAATAAAATCCAAACGATAAATTTTCTGCAAAAAATCCAGTTTCAATCAAATATATAAAATAAAATAAAATAAATAAATAAAATGAAATAAAATTTAAAAAAATATAAATAAAATGAAATAAAATATATAAAATAATTAAATTTTAAATCCAAACGATGATTTTTCAGCAAAAAAATACAGTTTCAATCAAATATATAAATTTTCAACTAAAAAAGATAAATTTAAAAACAAAACTAGAATAGTTGAATTTGCAGTTAGAACATTAAATTTTAAACAAAAAAATACCAGTAAGTAAAATAAATTTTAAAACAAAACCTACCTACCTAGAAATGATAGATTTTTAACCAAATATTTGATTTTCAAAAAAAAAGATAAATTTTCAACTAAAAATAGAATAATTAAATTTTCAATAAGTAAATTTTCAACGAAATAGTAGCACTTTAAACGAAAAAAATTAAATTTCTATCAAAAAAGATCAATTTTCAACCAAGAAACTTAATTTTTACGAACA
>JAWWLR010000002.1:15036059-15046173 GCA_035041075.1 Acraspis erinacei
ATAATAAGAAAAGACCCAATATATTAAAAATCGATGAGGTTAGTCTTGCTTAAAAATAAAAATAAAGTCAATGATAGATTCTTACCACAATTCCAAGAGGATAACCAACAGAAACACCTTTGAGGCATTTTGAAGTCAACATATTATGTGTTAAGAGCTTCATTTTTCTTTAAAAAAGCCCAGATTTAGAGGATTTAAGGACGAGATTATTGACACTTTCAAACACGTCTACGCACGTTTATGCCTGTCCTGTCTGCTTCTGCTAGACTTCCACTTCACAGAAAAAATCGTAAATTTTGAATTAAAAAATAAGAAATTTTAAATATATTTTTTTCTTTTTTTTTGAATATTTAATAGAAAGATTCTCTTTTTACGAATTTTAGGATAAAATTGCCTTCTTTAACAATTTTATTCTACGATTTAGGACTTTGTTGATTAAATCGGAGCAGACTGTACTGCTCTCTGACCGCATTGCGCCTGCGTCGCATTGGTACGCTCATTGGTTTTACATTACGCGCTTTTTTTTAATTGTTAAATCTGCAAATCAATGTTTTACCATAACTAGCATTGAGAGCAAAATAATTTATAGTACAAAATAAACATTTTTGAATAACTATTTATTTAGTTGATAAAAGATTCCTAATAAAATATTATTGTTTGGACCATTTATTAACCATTCGTAAAAAGAATCTAGAAAATTTTAAAGAAAAGTTTTTTAATTTAGAGGATTTTACAACATATTAGAGAAATTTTGAGTCAGTTTAAACTATAATATTACTTTTATAGAAATTTTGAAGAATTCTAAAAATATTTGATGAATTTTCGAAACTATTTTCAAGTTTTGAAATATTTAAAATATAAATTTTCTTAAATCAATAAAATCTTCTTAAGTCTAATATTTCTTTTCGAAACTTCTAAATATCTTTTCAAATGGCTCTAAATTATTTAATATTCCGAAATATAAATTTTTTGAAATTCTTTTAAATTTTTTTCACATAAAATTAAAAATTAAGGCATAAAATTCAGTTTTCAAAATAGGAAATAATTAAAAAATGTCCCAGGAATCATAATAATTTTGTTTAGAATATAAAAATATTTCTAAACCCTCCTGAATAAAAATTTATCAATAATAATACATATTTTAAAAATATAGTAAATATTATTCCAACACTTTAAAACTTCCACAACGTTGTAAATTCTTTAACTATTAAACAAATTTCCGTAAAAACTTCCAGATTTTTCTCAACATTTTTATAAACTTTTCGAAATATTTTAGAATATTTATAATTCAATTTTTTAAATACAAAATCGTTATAAGATTCTCCCAGGAAAATTGTAAATATTTTTAAAAGATATTTAAGTAATTTTTTTTCAAAATTGCACAAATAATTTGAAATTTAAAAAGAGTTTAAAAAATGTAGATTAAAATATAGATTTTTGAAGATGAGATTTCGAAAAAAAATAGAGTTTTTGAAGGATTTCGAAAGGTTTGAATATAATTTTTAAAAATTTTTAAGATTCTCAAGATTTTTCAAGTATAAATTTTAAGTTTTAATTTTTAATTTAAATATGTGATATATTATCAACAATATTTTGAAAAATTAGTCTTTCTTCCAGGAATTTTAGAAAAATTTTGTATGCTCTTGGAACCTTTCAAAAGTTTTAAAAAGCTTCTACAAATATTTTTCTAGATCATTTAAAATCTATTTTTTGAAAGATTTTGAAAGATTTTAAGATAATATTTTTTTTTAAAGTCTTCCAGAGAAAATTTCAAATTAATTCTCATTTTGAATAATAAATTGATAGTTTTAATTTTTAGTTTTATTTTAAAACATTTACAAAAAATTCTAAAAGTGATGAAAAAAATCAGGAAGATTTCATAGCAATTTTTTTAATACCGAAAGAATTAAAAAAATAGGAAGAAACCGATAAAATTTAGAAGATAATGAGAAATTTTATAAAGAATTAAAAAAAAATACTTCATAAATTTTCAAAAATATTTTCAACTATTAAAATGTTTGAAAAAAAAATTTTACTTTAAGAATTTCTTGGTAAAAAAATATTGTTTTGAATCCTTTCAATATTCTTAAAAATCTTCACATTTTTTTTCAAAATCTTTTAAAAAAACACGTTTATTCAAGGAAATTTCTTTAATTATGTAGGATTTTTTTTAATTTAGGAAAAATTCAATTAAGCTTAAAAGATATTTAAACCGAAATTTAAAAAAAAATAATTGCAAATTTGAAAAGATTAAAAAAATAAATACAATTTAGATTTTTAAAGAGGCGTTTTAAAAAAAAAATTAGGAGTTTATTTTTTTTATTTCGAAAAATGAATTTAAATCTTTAATTTTATTCCATAAAATTTCCAAAGATTTCTAAAAATGTCGAAACAGATTTTAGAAGATTTCCAGAAAAAATTTTTTATCATAAGATTACAAAATTTAGAGTCAATTCAAAATATATTTAGAATTTTTGAAACGATTTAAAACAATTTTAACTTAAAAAGATTTCATTAAATTACCAAAAAGTTTGATTTGAAAACTTTCAACATAAAATGGAATTTTTTTATTTTAGGTATTTAATAAGTCTCGAAGTGATAAAAAATATATTAAAACTTGAAAATATTTGTTTCGAAAGTTTGGCAAAACCAAGCAAAAAACTTTTCTTTAAAATATTGATTTAATTTAATTTAATTTTGTGAAGAATTTTAGGAAAATTATATTTATTATTCACGATAAATGCTGAAATATATTGCTTAAAACCTTCACATAAATAAATAGCTATTCAAAATTATTTAGCATTAAAAATGATTTTCCATGTGCGTATTCTAAAAAATTGATTTGCACATTTAATAATTTCAACAAAGCGCGCCATTCGCAGCCTTTGAGACTGAGGACTTGACGCATGCGCATAGAACGGACCAAAGCACCCCTAGCGGCGAGAGTCGGAATTAAAAGACGAGGAGGTTAGGTTGTGACAGATGACACAACTCCGAAGGTCCCTGAAACGTCAGAATTTTTTGGAACAAGTTTCTTCGAAAAAAAAAATGGGGAAAACGTTGTTTTCGCGAGTGAATCTCGATCTTGATTGAAATTGAATCCGTGAGTGTAAAAATGACTCGCAAATGAAACGCCGGAAAGATTTTAAGACCTTCGGAGTAGAAGATCGTTCAGCTGTCAATGGCCACATCATCTGGCCTTGATGAAAATATTTAATCAGCCTTATCAAACCACGTATTTATCTGCTTCCACAAACAACCTCATCCACCTGCCAAACGTCACCAACGACTCGCCAACTCTTCAAAAGTGCTCCAAATTTCAAAGTCTCGATAAACCTAACCTCACAACCTTGTGCGTCTCAATTTCAAATTTCGATGATTTTCTTCCAGTTGTGACTCCAAAATAGGCCAAACCGATCCTCAAATCGAGGAAAAAATGTGTTTTATTGTTAACAAGTGATAAATCGTTATTTATAATTGACGGAAGTTTGTAGCGAATTTTTAATTCCTAGCATATGCTTTGGTTCGGAGGATTTTTGGGCAATTGCCGAAGTGTTTTTTTGAGTGCAGTGCTGGGAAAAAGTATTGAAATGCTAAAGTGCCAATAAATAGTGATAAAAATGCGACGCACGTTTAAAGATATGGAAATTTACTGCCTTCGATGATAAGGGAAAGAGTTTTAGTGGTAGGATGTGTTTTTTTGAGTGCTTGATTTCTTGACAAACAGGGAGACGAATTTGAGAAAAATGACGTGTTTGGTGTTAATTTGCGGAGCTATGCTCCTTTTTGGATGCAACTTTCATTTTACGGATGCAGAAGAAGACAATATTGAGTTTATGAGTAGAGAAGAAAGGGAGGCTTTAAAGTGAGTAAACACTATTTCACGATTTATATTCTTTAGCCGATTTTATTGTATTTTTCTACTTTTTCTCAATATTGATCAAATATTACATCAAAATTAATTTTTTTAGCTTTAATCTCTTCAGAAATTGCCATAAAAATCTTCCCGATTTTCTTTTTTACATTTTTGGAACCCGTTTTAGATGTTTTGAAATCTTTTTGTATATTTTCTTTAACATTACTTTTTTAAAATAAAAACCTGTCAAAATTAAAATTATTTATTGTAATTTTACAGGATTTCTTTTAGATTGTAAAAAATTGCAATAATTTTTTTAATTATTCAGAAGTTTGAAGTAAAATTTACTTAAAAAGATTTGTTAATCTTTTCAAGATAAATTATTTAAAGTTTTTAAAAGTTTCAAGAAAATAACATTTTTTTATTTTATCAATTTTATGGACAGTTTTTTTTTATTTTAGACAGAATTTAGTCAATTTCTCCAGGAGTTGCAATGATTGTTTTTACTATATTTTTGGTAATTTAAAAACATTTCAAAATCTTTCTAAAAATCTGGAAAATTTTATATCAATTTTTTACGTACTTGAAATAATTTCAAGCATTTTCGAAAAAATTTGAGGCAGATTATTATTCTCTTGAAATATTTGAAAATTCTTAAAATGATTTTGAAAACAAATGTAGAAGCTTTTTAAAATTTTTGAAAAAATGGCCATGAAATTTACAAAGTCTTCCAGATTTTTTTCTTAAATTTTCAGTAAGCATTTTAGATATTTTGTAATCTTTTAAAAGTTTCCAAATTAGTTTAGCTTTTAATTAATTATTCTTAAAAAATTTTGAAAGGTTGAAATACTTTAAATAAATCCTGTAAATTATTTAAAAATTCCTTAAAATGGATATTTTTAAAGAATATAAAAAAATTTAAGAATATTTCTTTTAAATCTGAAAAATTTCAGGAAAATAAAAAACTTATCCAAATGTTTCTTACAATATTGTAAATTCTTTGAAAATTAACAAAATGGACATAAAAATTGATAAAGTATTCCAGATTTTTTTACATTTTCGTAAATCATTTAAAATATTTTTTTAATCTTTTAAAATTTTTCCTTCGACGTCTCGTTTCCAAATTAGTTTAGTTTTTAATTATTTACGATTTTTTTCTATTTTTCTAAAATATCTAAATATAATTTGAAATGATTCAAATTTTTACCAAACTTTTTTAAAATCCTGCAAAATTAAATTTTATAAAATCAAATCATTCTAAATTTTCAGATATCTTATTAAGAAATGTGTTCTATTGAAATCTTCAAATTTAAAAAAACAGTTTAGTAATTTGAAAATCTTTTTTAATTTTTTCTTAAGATTAATTTTTCCTAGAATTAAAAAAATCCTTCAAATGTAAATTCCTGAAGATTTTGAAAAAATTAGAAGCTTCTTAAGAATTTTGAAAGTTTGCAATACTTTAAATTTATTTGAAAACTTCTAAATAACTTCCAGATTTTTAAAATTTGTCCTAAAATTTGAAATTAATCCTGTAAAGTTATTTTTAAAATTCCTCAAAATGTAGATTTTTAAAGAATATAAAAAAAATTTAATAATATTTCTTTTAAATCTGAAAAATTTCAGGAAAATAAAAAACGTATTCAAATGTTTCTTACAATATTGTAAATTCTTTGCAAATTAACAAAATGGACATAAAAATTGATAAAATGTTCCAGATTTTTTTTACATTTTCGTAAACCATTTTAGATATTTTGTAATCTTTTAAAATAATTCTCTTCAATATTTTTTTTTTTAACAAAAGATTATCTTCAACATTTTATTCTCTTTAAACCATTCAGTCCTTAAAAAGATAAAAAAATTTTAATAAAAATCTTCAAAAGTCTGCATTTGGTTTTTAATTTTAAAAAAAAATTAAAATTATTTTTGAAAATTAATTTTTGAACTGGAAATTTAATTATTCCGTTTTTTGCTTGGAATTTTTCATATTTTTAAATAGAAATTGATCTTTTTTATTTAAAATTTAATTGTTTGGTTGAAATTTTATTTTTTAATGAAAATTCGTCTTTTTTGGGAAGAAAATTAATCTTTTTAGTTGAAATTTTTATCTGTTTTGTTTAAAAATTCCCATTTTTCTGGTTAAAAATTCAAGATTTTAGTTGTCTTTTTTTGTTTGAATATGAATTTTGTTTAATTTAAACTTAATTATTTCATTTTTTGTTAAAAATTAATCTTTCTTATTCGAAAATTCATGTTTTTTGTTTAATTATCTTTTTGGTGAAAAATTCATATTTTCATAGATTTACCTCTTTGGTTGAAAATTCGTATCGTCCATTGAAAATAGAACTGTTTCGATGATTTTTTTTTAATTCATTTTTTTACCTGCAAATGTAACTTCCATTTTTGATTGTAAATTGATTTTTTTTTAGTTTAAAATTAATTTGTTTAGCTGAAAATTTAACTATTCTTTTGAAAATTCGTTTCTTTTTTGTTATAACTTATTATTTTTTTAATGAAAATTTAACTGCTAATTCCATTTTTGTTTAAAAGTTTATTTTATTTCTGCAAATTAGAAAATTATTATTTTTTTGGCTAAAAATTCCATCATTTTGTTGAAAATTTATATATTTGGTTGAAAATGCAATTCATACGGAAATTAATATACCAACATTTTTTTAAATTAAAAATAATTCTTTTATTATTCCCCTATTTTCGTGGAAAAATCATCGCATTTCTCCTCTTCTGACATCATTTTAGACTGTCAAGTCTGATTATTTTTAAATGATTGAATTGAAAAAAGTACATTGTTGTTGAAAAAATGTATTTTAATAATTCTTTTTATTTAGTTTAAAATCCTTTTGTATTTATTATAACTATTAGTTAAATATATCAAATCTACCATTGAACTCGAAAGATGTTTGTAATATTATTGATCTTTTTCAAAGTATTTTGCGTTTAAAAAAATGTTTTTTAAATCTATTTACAGGGAAGAAGCTCGTGATATGTTCTATCATGCCTATAACGCATACATGGTAATTATTTTTAAGTACACTATTTTAATTTTAATATTTTATTTTATATAATTATTTTATTATATCATTTTTTTTTAATTTGAAAAAAATTTCTGAATTGGACGATTCTTAAAAATATAGGAAAATGTCGAAACGTTTTATTTTATTTTTTAAATAGCAAGCTCAGTAAGTCATTAATATTTAACCATTTAAGATAAGAGTATTGCATAAGCAACTACTGATAGGAAATCATATTATGAGCAGGAAAAACAAGCGATAAAAAAGTGTTCATAGAAACCCTAAATGTTTTTCGTACTTTTAAATATATTATCTTATATTTCTTAACATTCAAAAAAAAGAACAATTTTAAAATCCATAATATGAAATGTTTAAATATTAAGTTTTTTAAAAACATTTTTAAAAGAATTTAAAATCGAAAAAAAATTTAATTTAACATTTTTGGTTTTTAATTTTTAACTGAATTAGTAGAAGAATTTAAAAAAACATACATAGTTTTAATATTGTTACTGAGTTTTATAATGTCAAATTTGGTATTTTTAGCGTTTGGCCTAAAAGAAAAATGGAACATTTTTAGTTTAATTTATTTTTATCTTTTGAATTTGAAAGGTTTAATTTATATATTTTTTGTGTTTAAAATTATAAAGTTTATAATATTTAATTTTTAAACCGTTTTATTTTTAAAGACTCCTTTAATTTTATCAGTTTTTAAATTTAACCCACAAACGGTACACTTCTGCTAATTGTTTTTTTTTTGTTGGGAAAGTTAATATGAAATATTAAAAAAATATACTTAATATAGTGTCTTAGCAAATTGAAAATTGATTCGGTGCGAATTCGCACTAGTGTGCCGTTTGAGGGTTAATTAGTTTCTGAACTGGAATATGGCCCTCTTTTATTTATCATTTTTATTCAATAGGAAATAAGCACAATTTTGATATTAAATTTCTTTCTGAATTGGAAGAGGCTTTCAATTTATTTCTGAATTGAAAAAGGGAATGGTTTTATTTTTCACATTTTGATTGATATTTTAGTGGAGCTAAAGGTGGGCAAATTGTGTGATTTTCACATTTTTCTTAAGACAAAAATTTTTTTTGGTCACTTTTTTCTGAATTGGAGAAGGGAAGTTTTTTTTATTTTTATCATTTTGATTAAGATTTTTATTAATTAGAAAACGAGAACATTTTTTCCTCCTTTTTTCAGAATTGGAGAAGGGACTTCTTTTTATTTCTAAGATTTTAGTTAATATTTTAAGTGACTTGAAGGGAGAAAAATTCTTTAATTTTCCCATATTGCTTTAAATAAAAAGTGGAACTTTTTCAATTTTTGGAAGAAAGGAAACTTTTATTTTATTCTCTCATTTGAACTAGGGATTTTTTTAATTTTGAAAATTTTGATGGATATTTTATAAGAAAATTTAATAAAAAATTCTCTGATTTTCACATTTTTAAAAATAAAAAGGCGGCAATGTTTTTTTTTCATTTTCTGTGTCTGAATTGGAAGAGGGACATTCTTTATTTTTAACATTCTTATTCAATTGGAAAGAAGGACAATTTTTTCAGATTTGGAAAAGGTACTTTTTTTATTTTTAACAGTTTGGTTAATATTTTTATTAAATTGAAGGGAAAAAAATTCTGGTATATATATATTTTTTGTTTAAGTTGGAAGAAAGGACATTTTGGTTATTATTATTTTTTTAATTGAACGAGAGAATTTTTTAAAAATATTTAACATTTAGTTCATATTTTAATTGAGTTGAAGGTAAAAAAAATATTCTTGAATTTTGACATATTTTAAAATAAAAATGTAGTCATTTTTTATTTTAATTTTTTTGTGTGAATTGGCGATTTTTAAAACGAGGATATTTTGTTTCTCTTTTTTTTCAGAATTGGAAAAGGGCCTTTCTTATTTGAGCTAGGAATTTAAAAAAAAATTTTAACATTTTTATGGATATTTTAAAAGAACATTTAAATAAAATATTCTCTAATTTTCATAAAAAAATGCCCGCTTTTTTATTTTAAAATATATGAATATTAAAGAATTTGTTCACCTTGACTCAATTAAAATATGAACTAGAATGTTACATTTTTTTTTAATTCCCTCGTCAAATTAAATAAAAAAATGTTACAAATACCAAATTTTATTGTCAATTCTAAAAAAAATTCTTATTTTCAATTCCTTCTTCCACTTCAGACAAAAATTTAAAATAAAAAATGCCAACCTGTTTATTTTAAAAAATGTGAAAATTAGAGAATTTTTTATTTAAATTTTCTTTTAAAATATCCTTAAAAACGTTAAAAATTAAAAAAATCCTAGTTCAATAAGAAAATAAAATAGCCCCTTCTCCAATTCTGAAAAAAGAGAAAAAATTGTCCTCTTTTCCAACTGAATAAAAATCATAAGAATAAAGGATCCATCCCTTTCGAGTCAGAAACAAATTAAAAATTAAAAATTCCAAATTTTCATCTGAAGAAAATGTTTAAAATAAAGAATAATCTGATCCGCTTCAATTCGATAGAAACATTAATGAAAATTAAAAATACTAAAAATCAGAAAAGTCCACTTCAGACAAAAAATAAAAAATGGCAACAAAAAATATATTATTATTATTATTATATTATTATATTTTTATTATTTTTATTATTATAAATCAACATTTCTTTTCTTTCAACTCAAACAAAGAATTTATATCTTTCAGAATTTGTCTCCTTCAATTCAATAAAAATATATGAAAAAAATGATATAATTCTTCTTTCCAATTAAATAAAAATGTTAAGAATGATAAAAAAAAATGAAAATAAAAAATTCGCACCTGTTATTTTAAAATAAAGAAACAAATTGAAAATAAAAAATGCCAAATTTATATACAAAAATTTCCCTTATTTATAGTTGAATAAAAATTTTTAAGATAAAAAATTTTTCTTCCAAATAAGAAAAAAATTGAAAATAAAAAATGCCGAAGTTTCATCAGAAAAAATGTTTAAAATAAAGAATCTGATCCGCTTAATTGAATAAAAATGTTAAATTTTATTCATTTGGAAACGAGGTAATTTTTTCCTCCTTTTTTCAGAATTGGAGAAGGGACTTTTTATATTTTTATTATAATAATAATTATTATATATATATATATATATATATATATAATAATTATATTTTTTTATCATATAAAAAATGTTAATTTTTATTCATTTTGAACTGAGGACTTTTTGTCGTGATTTTTTTAAGAAGTGGT
>JAWWLR010000002.1:15051729-15066156 GCA_035041075.1 Acraspis erinacei
TTCTTTTTTAATGTCACTAATGCTAATGTCACTAATTAAAAGAAAATTCCACCAATACAACCATTTTTGCATTGTCACTAATGTCACTATTTAGAAAAAATACCCATATTTAAAAAATACCATTAATTCCACTATTTTTTTTAATTTGTCTAATGTCAGTTTAAAAAAAATGCCACTTATGACAATATTAAAAGAAAATACTATTAATCCCACTATTTTTATTAAATGTCATTAATGTCACTTTTGGAAAAATCTCACTAATGCCACTATTAAAAAAATACCATTAATTCCCCTATTTTTTATGTCACTTTTGTCCCTATTTAAAAGAAATGTCATCAATACCACTTTTTTAATTTCACTAATGTGATTATTTTGAAAAAATACAAGTGCCAATATTTTTAAAATACCATTAATTCCTCTATTTTTTCTTATTGTCACTAATGTCACTGTTTTTAAAAATACAACTGGTGCCAATATTTAAAGCAAACATTAATCCCGCTATTTTGAAAAAATTGCTGATAATGCCATTTAAAAGAAAAATGCCAATATTTGAAAATGATGTTATTATTTCGAAAAAATGTCACTTTTGTCACTACTTTGAAGAATGTCACCAGCTTGAAAAAATGCTACTAATGCCATTTAAAAAAATGTCACTATTTAAAAAAGATGCCACTTTTTAAATGTCACTATTTTGAAAAACATCCACTATTTGAACAAATATTATTTCTACTATTTTTTTAAATTGTCGCTTAAGTCACTATTTAACAAAATTTAAATTTAAAAAAATCGTTAATGTCACTATTTTGAAAAAAATACCACTGTTTATAAAATACCATTATTTGAAAAAAGTCACTTCTGTCACTATTTTTGAACAATGACATTATTGTGAAAAATGTCACTATTTCCAAAAAATATTAACAATAATACTATGTTTATAAATGTTACTAATTTGATTATTTTCATAGAAATTCAACTATTTTGAAAAAAAATCCAGCAATGCTACTGTTTAAAAAAAGTCATTACTTCCACTATTTTTAAAAATTGTCACTTCGGCCATTATTCTGAAATTATTACACCAATGCCACTAATGTGATTGTCAATATTTTGAAAGAATATAATTATTTTTAAAAAAATATCATTAATGCTTCTATTTTTTTAAAGCCACTAAATTCTTTTTTTCAAGAAAATGTCACTACTAAAAAAAATGTCACCAATGCCACTATAAAAAGCAAAACATAAATCCCAGTTTTATTAAAAAAATGTTATTAATGCGACTATTTTGAAAAAATATCTAAAAATACTCTCAAAAGTGTCATTAACTTCCTTTTTTTATCTCTGAAGTGAGTCCAAGCCATGAAAGTTGTGTTTTTCAAATGAAAATAAATTTTTAATTAGATTAATTTGAGGCATGGAATGAAAGGAGTACCTTTAGAAGTATCTCGCGAAACGTGCACAGCCTGTGCTGGCAGCATGATTCTAGAAATGGCTGCTCTTTCAAGACTGACGGGAGAGTCAATTTTCGAGGTAAGATTATAAAATTAATTTTACATCTCTCTTGAATTGTATTTTTTTTCAAAACACTCTGCTTTTTTAGTTGGCCTGCTGTTTTTATTACACATTTTGCGCGGCAAATACACTTTAATTCTTTTCAATTCGTTACATTTAATTTCTTTGGATTCTTTTGAGTTTGTCTTAGTTCTTTTTATTCTTTTGAGCTTTTTCAAATCCTTTTAAATTTTTTCTTTTATTAATTTTTTTCTTTAATAATTTTATTATTAATTTTTGAAGAAATTACAATCCCAGCGGCGCTGAATTATTTTTTCAGAACGTAAGAATAAAATCAATACAAGAAAAATATTGATATAAGACCAGTTAACAAAAAATAATTAATATCCAATATTTAATTTATGAAATTTTCTGAATTCAGTTAATTCAGAATATTCGTGGAATTTAGGAAATTTAGGAAATTCAGTGAATTCAGGGGATTGAGAATATTCAAGGAATTTCAGGAAGCCAGAATATTTTTTAAAAAATTGGGGCTGTCGACAACATTTCTGAGATTTATTCTTTTTATTTTACAGGATTTTAGGAATTAGTTGAATACATAATATTTTATAAAAGTTTAAAAATTCGAATAAAAATTTGAATAAAAGATATTTTATAAGACTCTAAAAAATCGTTTTCAAAAATAAAGAATAACTCTGAATATTCCGAAGAATATAAAGATTATTTTATTATTTTGAAACTTTTCATAATTTTGAAAAATAAATTTTAAATAGTATTTCGAAATCTTTCAAAATTTTGGTAAAACCTTGAAAATTCTTCAAAATTAAACAAATATTTCAGAAAATCTTCCAGTCTTGTTTAAAAATTTTGGTCATCCTTTGAAATGTTAAAAAATTTTTTTTTAAATATAGTCTTAAGTAAAATTTTGATAATAAAAAATCTTAATAAATGTTTTCATCCTTATTTTTTTCTTTCAAATCTTTAAGAATCTACTTTTTATCATTTTTTTGAAATCACTTTTTAGTTTAAAATTATTTTTGTTTCTTTTAAAAACTTCTGAAATCTTTCGAAATGTTTTAAAATTTTGTTAAATATTCTCTTGAAATTAATTTTTCAAGATAATCACTTTTAATATTCTCACGAGTCTTAAAAATATTTGTATTATCTTGAAACTTTTCAAATCCTTGAATAAAATAAAAAATTGTATTTTGAAATCTTCAAAAATCTACATTTTATTTTTAGTTTTTTAAATATTTTTTTTCTATATTTTCAAATTTTTAAATGTTTTCATTTTTTTAAACTTGTAAATATATTTTTAAATTATTTGAATTTCTCTGAAAACTTTGAAAAATATCTGCAAAATGAAAGACAATTTCTTTAAGATCTTCAAGAATTTTTTTTTTAATTTTGGAAATTTTTTGGAATTTTAAAATATATTTTCAAATATACAGTCAAAATTCTTTAAAAGACTAAGTTTTTTTACAAATCTTCAAGAATCTGCTTTTTTAATTTTGATTCGCATTCACTTTTTAGTTTAAAATGATTTTTTCTTTTAAAAACCTCAGAAATCATTCGTATTTTGAAATCTTCAAAAATCTACATTTTATTTTAAGTTTAACGCAATATTTTCAAATTGTAAATTATTTTTGAATTAAAAAAAAAGTCTTAAAAATCTTTTTAAAGTCTAAACATAAATTTTGTAAAATAAAATATTATTTTTAGGTTTCCCAAAAATCTTAGAAAAAAATGTATATTCTCTTGAAAATTTTAAAAATTACTAAAAAGCTTTTAAATTCTTTTCTAAATATTCAAAAAATCAACTTTTTTTTTTAATTTGTTACAATTATTTTAAATTTAACTGATATATATTTTAAAAAATTTTTTAAATGTAAATATATTATTAATGATTCGAATTTTTCATAAAAACTTGAAAAAACTTTTGCAAAATTGAACAAAATTTTCGAAGTCTTTTTTTTTGAAAATTTTTGGAAATCTAATGAATTAAAAAAATATATTTTTAAACATAGTCTTAAAATATATTTTGTAAAATAAAAAATGACTTAGAACTTCCCGAGAAATCTTAAAAAAATGTATATTATTTTGAAATTTTTAAAAATTCTTAAAAAGCTCTTAACTATTTTGTTCCAAATATTTGAAATATTTTTTTTTTAATTTTTTAAAATGATTTTAAGTTTAGAATTATTATTTTTCTATATCTTCCAGAATCTTTTTTCTTTCAAAATTTTTAGAAATCTTATGGAATTTTTAAAAATATTTTGAAACAGTCTTAAAATAAATTTTATGAAATAAAAAACTATTTAGAGCTTTCCCATAAATCTTTTAAAAAAAATGTATATTCTCTTGAAACTTGTATAAAAATCAACATTTATTTAATTTGTTAACATTATTTTAAGTTTAAAATGATTCTTGCATTTTTTCTGAATTAATTTTTTTTTTAATTTGTTGAAATCATTTTATGTTAAATTTTTTTTTCTTTTTAAAAACTTCTAAATATCTTTTAACACTATTTTAATTTTTTTTTTTTAATTTTTTAATCCTGAAAAATTGAAAAATATAGTTTTAAAATCATACTTATTTTCTAAAAATTAAATTTTCAAAATATAAAGTCAATTAAAATTTGCCTTAGAATCGCAAGAAACGATTCAAAATTTTATTATAAAATCTTGAAAAATCTATATTTTGCTTAAAATGTCTTGAAGTCTTTTCAAATTTTAAATAATTTTTTAATCTTTTCTAAATTTCCAAAAATTTAAAATGTCTTTTGAAATCATTCAAAATTCTTGTAATATATTTTTTCAATGCTGCAATTTATTTCTTAATTTTTTGCAATAATTTCAGATAATTTTCGGGATTTCAGAGCATCTAAGGAATTCAGGAAATTCAGCGAATTCAAGCAATTTAGTCTATTCAAGGAATTGAAGAATGTCAGTGAATTCGGGGAATTCTGCAGATTTAACGATTTCATAGAATTTAGAGATTTTCAAGAATTCGGGTATTTCAGATTATTCAAAGAACTCTCAAAGAATTCAAAGGAATTAAATAATTAATTGACTAATTAATTAAATAAGTAAATTAAAGAAATTATTATTAGGTGTTTTTTTTTTTAATTTAGACACTTCGAGAGAGGTTTTTGTTTGTAAAAAAAAAAATAAATGTGAAATAAATCTTAATGTAAAATGGATTTTAGGAAAAAGCGCAGAAAGCCATGGACGTTTTGTGGCGTATGCGACATCGTGGAACCGATTTGATGGGTTCGGTTCTAAATGTCCATTCCGGGGATTGGGTGCGCCGAGATTCCGGAGTTGGGGCCGGAATTGACTCCTACTACGAATATTGTTTAAAGGCCTACATATTGTTAGGTAATTTTTTCCCATTTTAATTCACTCTCTTTCCCCTATGCCCCCTTCCCCCCTTTTTTTTAAAAAAGAATTTCTCTTTTTTTCTCTCCAGTTTTCAAGAAACTTTTCCCTTTTCTCAATTTTTTCGATTAAATGCGAACTGAATTTAAATACAATTGAATCAGAAAATCCAACTATTTTTCGTTGAAAGTTAATTTTTGTTGGTTAAAACATCTACGTTTTAGTTGCAAATTTAATTATTTTGTTCGAAATTGGATTTTTTTTTAAAAGTGATTTATTTCGAAAATTTGTGTCAAAAATTCGATTTTTTGGTTGTACTGTCGTCCTTTTTGATAGAAAATTCGCCTCTTTTTTTATTAAAAATTTATCTTCTTTTGGTAGAGAAGTCTTTTTTTCTCGGAAATTATAATATTTTCTGGTACATTCGTCCTTTTGGGTTAAAAATTAATGTTTTTTGGGACAGAAGTATTTTTTTAAAAATTCATTTCTTTGGTTGAAAAATTAAATATTTTGTTACAAAAAAAATAACAATTTTGTTGCAAATTGATATTTTTTGCTTGAAAATTCTACTATTGGGCTGAAAATTCATGCATTTTAAAATTATTTTTAACTAAATATTAAATTATTCCACAAATATCTTCTAAAAAATCGATTCTTTAGTTTGATAATTTGGTGAAAACTTCAACTTTTTTTGTTTTAGAGTTTATTCATTTTTATTTAAAAATTCGTCCCTTTGGTTGACAAATTACGTATTTTGTTGACAATTTTTTATCCTTTTAACTGAAAATTTCTCTGTTCCGTTTGAGGTTCAACATTTATATTTTTTAGATCAAAACTAAATTTTTTCAGTTGAAAATTCAACTATTTTTGATTGAATTTTTATCATTTTTGTTTGAAAATTTGACTGTTTGGTTGAAAAATCAAATATTTGGAGGAAATTTAAAATATTTTGTTGAAAATTCGTATTTTTCAGTAAAAAATTAATCTTCTTGTTTAAAAATTCGTCCATTTTGTTAAAAAAATATTTATTTTGGTGATTAAATTTTTTCAGTTGAAAAATCAATTATTTTTGATTGATTTTTTATCATTTTTGTTTGAAAATTTGACTTTTTGGTTGAAAAATCCAATATTTCATGGAAAATTAAAATATTTTGTTGAAAATTCGTCTTTTTCAGTAAAAAATTAATCTTCTTGTTTAAAAATTCATCCATTTTGTTAAAAAATTATTTATTTTGGTGATTAAATTTTTTCAGGTGAAAATTCAACTAATTTTGATTACATTTTTATCATTTTTGTTTGAAAATTTGACTTTTTGGTTGAAAAATCCAACATTTGGTGGAAAATTAAAATATTTTGTTAAAAATTCGTCTTTTTGAGTAAAAAAAATTAATCTTCTTGTTTAAAAATTATTTATTTAGGTGACTAAATTTTTTTAGTTGAAAATTCAGCTATTTTTAGTTAAATTTTTATCATTTTTGGTTGAAAATTCGACTTTTTGGTTGAAAAATCCAATATTTGGTGGAAAATAAAAATATTTGGTTGAAAAAATATCCCTTTCGTTGAAAAATGACCTATTTTGTTGAACATTTTTTCTTTATTTTGGTTGCATATTAATCTTTTAACTGAAAATTTCACAATCCTTTTTTTTGTTTAAAATTTATATTTCTTAGTTGAATAATTGAAATTTTTTAGTTCAAAATTCAACTGTTTTTGGTTAAAGTTTAACCATTTTTCTTTGAAAATTCGACTGTTTGCTTAAAAGTTTTATTGTTTGGATAAACATTCAAATATTTTGTTTGAAAATTCGTCTTTTTTAGTAAAAAAAACTAATCTTCTTGTTTAAAAATTATTTATTTTGGTGATTAAATTTTTTCAGATGAAAATTAAACTATTTTTAGTTAAATTTTCATCATTTTTGTTTGAAAATTTGACTGTTTGGTTGAAAAATCAAATATTTGGAGGAAATTTAAAATATTTTGTTGAAAATTCGTATTTTTCAGTAAAAAATTAATCTTCTTGTTTAAAAATTCGTCCATTTTGTTAAAAAAATATTTATTTTGGTGATTAAATTTTTTCAGTTGAAAAATCAATTATTTTTGATTGATTTTTTATCATTTTTGTTTGAAAATTTGACTTTTTGGTTGAAAAATCCAATATTTCATGGAAAATTAAAATATTTTGTTGAAAATTCGTCTTTTTCAGTAAAAAATTAATCTTTTTGTATAAAAATTCATCCATTTTGTTAAAAAATTACTTATTTTGATGATTAAATTTTTTCAGTTGAAAATTCAACTATTTTTAGTTAAATTTTTATCTATTTCTTTGAAAATTCGTGTTTTTGGTTGAAAAATTCAAATATTTTGTTAAAAAATCATCCCTTTCGTTAAAAAATGACCTACTTTTTTTAAAAAAAATTTCTTTCTTTTATTTGAATATTAATCTTTTAACTGAAAATTGCATAATTCAATTTTTTGTTCGAAATTTATATTTTTTAGTTGAATAATTTAACTTTTTTAATTCAAAATTCAACTACTTTTGGTTCAATTTTAATCATTTTTGTTTAAAAATTCGACTGCTTGGTTAAAAGTTCGATTATTTGGAGAAACTTTCAAATATTTTGTTAAAAATTCATCTTTTTAATTAAAAAAATTAATCTTGTTGTTTAAAAACGCATCCATTTGGTTAAAAAATTATTTATTTTGGTGAACATTTTTCTTTCTTTTGGTTTAATATTATTATTCTTAATTGAAATATTCACTATTCCATTTTTGGTTTAAAATTTATATTTCTTAGTGAAAAATTGATTTTTTTTTAGTTGAAAGTTCAACTGTTTTGTTAAAAATTTAATTATTTTGTTGAAAAGTCAAGTATTTTGTTAAAATATCATATTTTTTGTCAAAAATTGCAATATTTTGTGGTACATTCGTCCTTTTAAATAGAAAATTCGCCTTTTTTGATAAAAAATTTGTCTTCTTTTGATAGAGAAGTCATTTTTTGGTCGAAAATTAAACTATTCTCTTGTGCATTCGTCCTTTTGGACAGAAAATTCCTCCTTTTCGGACAAAAATCCATCTTTTTGGGGACAGAAGTAATTTTTTTATTAAAAATTCATCTTTCTTTGTGTAAAATTAACTCTATAGTTGGAAAATTAATATTTTTTGTTCAAAATTCGTCTTTTTTAGTAAAAAATTAATCTTCTTGGTTAAAACTGCATCCCTTTCGTTGAAAATTAAAGTTTTTTAGTTAAAAATTCAACTATTTCATTGAAAATTCGTGTATTTTCTTGAAAAATCGCCTTTTTCGTAGAAAATAAATCTTTTTTTGTTGAAAAATCGTCTTTTTTAGGAAAAAATCTTCTATTTAATTGAAAATTCAACTAATTTGTTGAAAATTTAATTATTTTGTTGAAAACTCAATTACTTTGTTAAAAAGTCATCTTTTTTGGGTCAAAAATTCAATTATTTTGTTGTATATTCGCCCTTTTGAATAGAAAATTCTCCCTTTTTGATTAAAAATTCGTATTTTTTAATAGAGAAGTCATTTTTTCGGTTGAAAAGTTTTTTTTAGTTTGATATTTCAATTATGTGGTTAAAAATTCAACTATTTGAATAAAGATTCAAATATTTTCTTGAAAATTCGTAATTTTTTGTTAAAAATTGACATTTTTTATTAAAAATTTAACTATTTGGTTAAAAATTCTTTTTTTATTTGAGTATTAATATTTTTAACTGAAAATTTCAGTTTTTAATTTTTGATTGAAAATTGATCATTTTTAGTTAAAAGTTGAACTTTTTGGCTTTAAAATTCATCTATTTTGTTGAAAAATTGTCTTTTTTAGAAAAAAAAAATTAATCACCTTGGTTGAAAATTCAACTGTATTTCGTTAAAAGATGAACTACGTTATTAAAAATTCATTTTTTGGTTAAAGATTCATCATTTCTGTTAAAAACTGATCACTTTCGTTAAAAAATTAACTATTTTGTTTTAAAAAAAAATAAAAATTTAGTTGAAAATCTGCTTTTTTATGTGTTTCAAACTTGAAAATTCATATTTTTTAGTTGAAATTTCAAATATTTGGTCAAAAATTCATCTTTTTAAATAAAAATTTGGTTTAACATTCATAATTTAGGTAGAAATTTCAGTTCTTTGGTTGTTTATTTAATTATTTGGTTAAAAATGGATTTTTTTGCTTCTTTAAAATTAATCTTCTTATCTGAAAATTATACTAATCCACTTTTAGTTGAAAGTTGATCTTTCTTAATTGAAAATTTAACTTTTTGCCTTCAAAATTAATGTATTTTGTTGAAAATACCTGTTTTTTTAGAAAAATTAATTATTTTCACTGAAACTTAAACTAAACTTCGTTGAAAGTTGAAGTACTTTGTTAAAAATTTATAATTTCATTTGACAATTCTTTTTTTTTAAATGAATATTTTTATCTGTTTTTAAAACTATTCCATGTTTTGTTGAAAATTGATCTGTTTTAGTTGAAAATTTAACTTTTTGTCTTTAAAATTCATGTATATTATGGAACATTTTTCTTGTTGTTTTTTTTTTAGAAAAAATTAATAATTTTGATTGAAAATTCAATATATTGCGTTGAAAGTTGAACTACTTTGTTAAAAAATCGGGGTTTTTTTTTATTAAAAATTTAGAATTTCATTTGAAAATTTATTTGTTTGTTTCAATATTTCATTAATTTCTTGAAAAGTTTATTTCTTTGGCTTAAAAAATTTCACTTTTAAACTGAGAATTAAACTATTCCACCTTTTTTTAAAAATTAATCTTTCTTAGTTGAAAATTCATGTATTTTGTTGAAAAATCATATCATTTTTTTATCTTTTTTTTGTATAAAAATAATCTTTTTGTTCCAAAATTAATTTTTTATTCGAAAATTAATTTTTTTAACCCAAAACATAACTATTCAATTTTTAGTTCTTCCGTTTTTTAGTTCAAAATTTCATTAATTGGTTTAAATTAATTATTTTTTAGTTGAAAATTCATGTATTTAGTTGAATATTCGTATTTTTAGTAGAAAAAAATCTTCTCGGACGAAGATTAATTATTTCAGTTGAAAATTGATCTCTTTCGTGGAAAAATACATTATTTTGTGGAAAATTCGATTTTTGTTGTAAATTATTTTTTTTCGTAAAAAAAAAGGTTTTTGGTTCAAAATTAATTTTTTTTGTTCAAATTTTAATTATACTTTATTGAAACTCGATCTATTTTGATCAAAATTAATTTTTTGCTCGAAGATTTATCATCTCAGTTGAAAATTCATTTCTTTGGTGAAAAAAATAAACTAGTTTGTGGAAAATTGATATTTTTTGTTTTGAATTCTTTTTTTCCTTAAAAAAAACTTCTTGGTTGAAAATTGAACTACTTCCTTAAAAATTCTTTTTTTTTATTCATCATTTCAGTTGAAAAATTCATCTCTTTGGTTGAAAAATGAATTCTTTTTTGTCCAAAATTGAAGTGGATCGAAATATCGTCCTTTTTTTATTAAAAATTTGTACTGTTCCGTTGAAAATTTAAGTATTTTCTTTAAAAATCAAGTATTTTGTTAAAAAGTTATTTTTTGTGTCAAAAAATTCGATTTTGTTGTTGTACAATTGTCCTTTTTAATAGAAAATTCGCCTTTTTTAAAATAAAAATTCATCTTCTTTTGGTAGAGAAGTCTTTTTTTCAAAAATTCATCTTTCTTGATGTAAAATTAACTTTGTTATTGAAAGCTAATTTCTTTGGTTGAAAAATTAAGTATTTTGTTTAAAATAAAACTATCAATTTTGTTAAAAATTTGCTTTTTTTGTTTAAAACTTATATTTTCAACTAAAAATTAAACTATTCTACATTTGGTGGAAAATTAAACTATACATGGTTAGAATTTTTAAGTGAAAATATCTCTTTTCCAGTTTAGGTTCAACATTCATATTATTTAGGTCAAAATTAAATTTTTTCAGTTGAAAATTCAAATATTTTTAGTTAAATTTTAATCATTTTTATTTTAAAATTCGACTGTTTTGTTGAAAAATCAAATATTTGGTGAAAAATTCAAATTATTTGTTAAAAATTTATCCCTTTGATTAAAAAATGACCTATTTTGTTGAAATTTGTTCTTTCTTTTAATTGAATATTAATCTTTTGACAGAAAATTTCACAATTCCATTTTTTGTTCAAAATTTATATTTTTTAGTTGAATAATTTAACGTTTTCAGTAAAAAATTAATCTTCTTGTTTAAAAACGCATCCATTTGGTTAAAAAATTATTTATTTTGGTGAACATTTTTCTTTTCTTTTGGTTTAATAGTAATATTTATGACTGAAAATTGCGCTATTCCATTTTTGATTCAAAATTTATATTTCTTAGTGAAAAATGGATTTTTTTAAGTTGAAAATTCAACTGTGTGGTTGAAAATTAAAATATTTTTTTGAAAAATCGTCTTCTTTCGTAGAAAATTAATCTTTTCAGTTTGAATATTCGTCTTTTTTTGGAAAAAATTATTCTTCGTAGTTGAATTTCATTTTTTTTTTAAATTCAACTACTTTCTTAAAATTTAATTTTTATTTTATGATTCATAATTTTAGTTGGAAATTAATGTCTGATTAAAAACTAAAAATTTTGTTGAAATTTTTCTTTTTTTTTCTTCAAAACTTATATTTTTAACTAAAAATGTATCTATTTGACATTTGGTTAAAAACTTATATTTTTTAGTTGAAAATTCAACTATTTGGTTGAAAAATTAACTTTGTTAAAAAAAAACTAATAATTTTATTGAAAATTTGCTAAAATATTAATCCTCTTGGTTGGAAAGTTGTCTTTTTTAGTAAAAAAGTAATTTTCTTGGTTGAAAATTCATCTGTTTGGTTGAAATTTAAACTATACTTCGTTTTATTTAAAATTCATTGTTATTTGTTTGTTCAAAATAATTATTTTTAACTAAATATTAAACTATTCCACTTTTGTTTGAAAATTGATCTTTTTTATTTAAAAATTTAACTTTTTTGTCTTTAAAATTCATGTACTTTGTTGAAAATTCGTCTCTTTTTTGTAGAAAATATGAATAATTCTCAAAATTCAAGATATTTTTTCGAAAGTTGAACTACTTTTTTTTAATTCGTTTTAGGTTACAAAATTTAAAATTTCATTTGACAATTTATTTTGTTAAAAAATCGTATCTTTTTTGGTAATATCGGATATTAGTTTTTTTCGAAAATTAATCTTGTATGAAAATTAATATTTTTAATTGGAAATAAAACTATTTGATAGAAAATTAAATTCTTTTGTAGCAAAAAAAAAACATTCTTGGTTGAAAATTAATTTTTTTAGTCGAAAATTCATCATTTTAGATGAAAATTATTTATTTTGTTAATAAATTATATCTTCTTTTTTTTGTAGAAAATTAATCTCTTTTTTCAAAAATGCATGTTTGGTTTAAAATTCAAATATTATAATTAAAGACGCCTCATTTTATTTGAAAATGACAAAAGTTTGGTTAAAAATTTGTTTGTTTTTGTGCCGAAAAAGAATGTTTTTTAACCCAAAACTGAATTATTCCATTTTGGGTTGAAAATTGATTTTTTCTAGTTCAAAATTCATTTATTTGGTTGAAATTAATTCCTTTTTTGTAAAGAAAATCTTCTCGGTTGAAGATTCATCAGTTCTGTTGAAAATTCATCTTTTTAGTGGAAAAATAAACTATTTTTTGGAATATTCATATTTTTTCAATTTAAATTCTTTTTTTTTAGTAATAAAAATATTTTTGGTTAAAAGTTCATCTTTTTGAATGAAAATTTAATCATACTTGGTTGAAACTTGATCTATTTATATTAAAAATTCATTTTTTGATCGAATATTTATCAGTTTAGTTAAAAATTCATCTAATTAAAATGGAAAAGTGAACTCTTTTGTGGAAAATTAATATTTTTTGTTGTAAATTCTTTTCTTTTTTTCTTCGCAAATAATATATTCTTGGGTAAAAATTCAACTATTCTTTATTGAAAGTCATATTAAATTCAATTTTTTAGCTGAAATAATTGTATTTAAAAGAATTTATTTTATTCCCCTATTATTTCTTTTATTTCTATTATTTATTTGCGAGAAATAATCTTTCGCGGAAAAATAAGCGTTTTTAAAAAATGTTCCAGGGGATGAGAAATATTTGGGGCGATTTAATAGGCATTATGAAGCTGTGATGAAGTATGTTAGTCAAGGACCAATGTTGCTCGACGTTCACATGCATAGACCGAACACCAACGCGAAAAATTTCATGGATGCTCTTCTGGCTTTTTGGCCGGGGCTTCAGGTGCTCAAGGGTGATATTAAACCGGCCGTGGAAACCCACGAGATGCTTTATCAAGTCATGCAGAGACACAATTTCATTCCAGAAGCATTCACGACAGACTTTCAGGTCAGTTTTTTCATTATTTTTTCTTTCGTAAGTCTCAAATTGCACGATATTTTCCATTTTTTTCCACCGGAATTTAATTTAAATTGTTTATCCTTGATTAGATTCGATTAAAATTCCAATCGAATTAACAAGAATTCAATTTTAATTGCTTTAAATTATTAGGATTTTATTTTTAAGAAGTGCAATTGATTTTGAATTAACTAGAATTTCAGTTTATATTGCTAGACTTCTATTTATATTGATTAGAATTCGTTATGAATTCACTAGAATCCCTCTGGAATTGCAAGAATTAAATTTAATGTTCTAGAACTTAATTTAATGTTCTAGAATTCAATTTAAAGTTCTAGAAATAACTTTAAATTGCTATTTACAATAAATCTGTTCAAAATTTCAGGATTTCTATTTATATGGATTAGAATACATTATGAATTCACTAGAATCCCATTTTAATTTCACTAATTTGATTTAAAGTTCTACAATCATTTCAAAGTTCTAGAATTCAATTTACAGTTCTAGAATTAAATTCAAATTTCTAGAACTTCATTAGATTTCATTAGAATGCCAATTGATTTAGAAATAATTTAATTTGTATTGCTTTCAATTATTAGGAATCCCTCTGCAATTGCAAGAATTTAATGCAATGTTCTAGAATTCAATTTAAAGTTCTAGAAATAAATTTAAATTTAGAATATTAATTTAATTTAAATTTAAAATTTAAATTGCTAGAATTTAATTGGATTTTATAAGAATTCCAATTGATTTAACAATAATTCAATTTGAATTGCTTTAAATTATTAGGATTCTATTTATATGAAGTAGAATTAATTTTGAATTGACTAGAAATTCAGTTTAAATTGCTAGACTCCTATTTATATTGATTAGAATTCGTTATCAATTCACTAGAATCCCTCTGGAATTGCAATAATTTAATTTAATGTTCTAGAACTTAATTTAATGTTCTAGAATTCAATTTAAAGTTCTAGAATTCAATTTAAATTGCTATTTACAAGAAATCTGTTCAAAATTTCAGGATTTCTACTTATATGGATTAGAATGCATTATGAATTCACTAGAATCCCATTTTAATTTCACTAATTTGATTTAAAGTTCTACAATCATTTCAAAGTTCTAGA
>JAWWLR010000002.1:15095760-15111587 GCA_035041075.1 Acraspis erinacei
AATTTGGTAGAAAATTGGACTATTTGGTCCCAAATTATTTTCTTTTTATTCACATTTTTATTTAAAAATTAAATTTTGTTGGAAAAAAATCTTTTTTGTAGATAATTCGTCTTTTTGGTTTGAAAGTTTATCATTTTTTTAGGAAATTAAATTATTTGGTTTGAAATGATTATATTTTTGGTTAAAAATTAAATTATTTTGGAAGAAATTCTAACAATTTGGTTAAAAATTCGACTATCTATTTTAAAATTCAACTATTTGGTAGAAAATAAACTTTTTTGTTATAAAATCGTGTTTCTTGGTTGAAAAACTAACAATTTCGTCGAAAATTGGACTATTCGGTTTCAAATTTGTTATTTTTTTTTTTGGAAATTCATATTTTTGGTTGGAAATTAAATTATTTTGGTAGAAAATTCAACTTTTTTTGTTAAAAATCGTATATCTTGGTTAAAAATTCATCTGTTTTGTACATAATTCGTCTTTTTTGTTTGAAAGTTTAACATTTTTTTAGAAAATAAAATTATTTGGTTTAAAATGATCATATTTTTGGTTTTTTGTTGGAAATTCATATTTTTGGTTAAAATTTACATCATTTTGTTAGAAAATTCAACTTTTTTGTTAAAAAATCGTATTTTTTGGTTAAAAATTCATCTCTTTTTTGAATAATTCGTGGTTTTGGCTTGAAAAATCAACACTTTGGTGGAAAATTTGATATTTTTTTAGAAAATTAAATTATTTGTTTTAAAATTATTATATTTCTAGTTGAAAATAAATTTTTTTTAGTAGAAATTGAACTTTTTTGTTGTAAAGTCGAGTTTTTTGGTTGAAGAATAAACAAATTCGTAGAAAATTTGACTATTTGGTTTAAAATTAATTTTTTGTTGTTTGAAAATTCATATTTTTAATTATTTTTATAGAAAATTCAACTTTTTTTGTTAAAAAATCGTATTTTTGGTTTAAAAATTCATCTGTTTTGTAGATAATTCACATTTTTGGCTCTGAAATTAAAACAATTTTGCAGAAAATTAGACTTTTGGTTTAAAATTATGATTATAATTCATATTTTTAGTTTAAAATTAAATTATCTGGGCAGAAAATTCGACTTTTTCATTCAAATTTACACTTTTATGTTGAAAAACTGAATTTTTGGGCTGAAAATCGAACTTTTTTGTAGATAAATCTTCTTTTTGGCTTAAAAATTCAACTATTTGGTTTAAAATTAAATTTTGTTGCTGAAAATTCATATTTTTCGTTAAAATTTAAACTATTTTGGAAAAAAATTTCACATTTCGATTTTACTGTCACCTTTATTTCAAAATTTTTCTAAACTTTCTTAATTTTAACATTTTGGTTAAATTGGAAAAGGGAAATTATTTATAATTAAAATTTTTCTATTTGAACAGGAACAAAATTTTGCTTTTTAATTTAATTTTTTAATTCTGAGTTACAATTTCTATTTTTAAACTTATTTCTCAAATTCTTAAGAACTTTTGGTTGTACTTTTTTTCTGAATTGGAAGAGGGACTCTTTTTTATTTTTAACATTTTTATTTTTTTCATATTAAGAAAATATTGTTTCAAGTTTTTTTTCTAAATTATAAGAGTGACACTTTCATTTGACAATAGTTTATTGAATTATTCAGGAGGGAAAATTTTATTTTTATTTTTTTCTGAATGCAGTTAAAGAATTTTAGTTTTTATTTTCAATTTTATTTGATTGAAAAATAAAATTAAAATTTATTTTTAACATGTTCGTTGAGTTGGAAACGAGGACATTTTTCTTATATTTCTCCGCCCGCATTGTGATGTTTTCACTTCTAAATTTTTTATTGAACTGTAAGGAAAAAGGCTGAAGTGTCGAAATAAAGTCTCTTATACATTATAAAATTGTTCTATTTTCTTATATCCAATCTACTTATAAAAAAACGCTCACAAAGATTCTTTTAATGAAAGAAGCCATAAATATCTAAATTATTTGTAAATACTGACTTGCAATTTTATTTAAATTAATATTTACGCCAGAAGATGCCCAACTGATTCGACGCGTCGAATATGAGACACATTATTTTTCATAATGGCTTTGTACAGATTGTCTCCTTGTTCCATCATTCTGGGACTAAAAAAAAAAAGAAAATAGAAATATCGCTATTTAATTTTGTAAAAATGTCAAGTACTTACTTGAAAGTCGAAGTGAAAATTTGAGTCTGGGTCTTGATTTCGTTGATGATTCGAGCAAGAATTTTTACATTTGTTTCGGAAAGCGCCGCATCGACTTCATCAAAAATGTAAAAGGGTGGAGGATTGTTTATCGAATTAGCAAAAATTAATGCCAAAGAGACAATGCTTTTTTCTCCTCCTGATAAGGATTTTAGATTTTTCTTCTCTTGTCCAGAAAAGGAAACAGTCACGTCTATATAAAAAAAGAAATATTGCCGATTTTTAAATATAATTTTAATAACGAAAGTAGTATACCTGTAAGAGTTGTGGGAAACGGTTCTGTTCCGAGTTAAACGATGGTAAATTATCGACAGAATATAATGGCTCGAATAGGAACCGATATTACCGACTGATGATAAGATAGGTATCTACATTACCGGCACATTATAAGGTAGATATTTACATTACTACTAAATAGTTTAATTTTCAGCGAAAAACATGAATATAAATGACAAAAATAATTCTTAAACAAATAATCAGATTTTCTAACAAACTGTTGAATTTTCAAGCAAAAAATACCAATTTTGTCACAAAGCATATTAATTTTTAACCCAAAAATACAATATTTTTAATTAAACAGTTTAATTTTCCACAAAAAGAATTTAATTTTAAACGAAAAATATGAATTAAAAAAATTATATTAATAATTTTGAACTAGATAGTGAAACTTGCTACCAAATTGTTAAATTTTCAGTTGAATTTTCTATCAAAATAATTTAGTTTTCAACAAAAAATATGAATTTTCAAACAAAAAATAACGAATTTGAAACCGAATCGTGCAATTTTCTACGAAATTGTTGGGTTTTCAACTAAAAAACACGATTTTACAACAAAAAAGTTCATTTTCTACCAAAATAATTTTATTTTCCATCAAAAATATGAATTTTCAAAAAAAAAAACAAAAAAAAACAGAATTTGAAACCAAATTTTAGCCCGAAAATAAGATTTTTTAACAGAAGAGCCCAATTTTGAAGCAAATAGTTGAATTTTCTACCAAAAAATTTAATTTTCAATCAAAAATATGAATTTTCTAAAAAAAAATGTTTATCAAATAAACAAATTTTCTTACAAACTGTAGAATTTTCAAGACAAAAAGACAAATTATTCTCTACAAAACAGATGCATTGTTAGCCGTAAGATTCGATATTTTAACAACAAAATTTGAACTTCCTACTAAAATAATTGAATTTTCAACCAAAAATATGAATTAAAAAAAAAACTTTAACCAAATAGTCCAATTTTGTACCAAACTGTTGAATGTTTAAAGGAAAAATAAGATTATTTAACAAAAAAATCTAATTTTTAACCAAATAGTCAAATTTTCTACTAAATTGTTAAATTTTCTTCAAAAATAATTTAATTTTTAACCAAAAATATAATCATTTTAAACCAAATAATGTAATTTTCTAAAAAAATGATAAACTTTCAAACCAAAAAGACGAATTATCTACAAAAAAGATAATTTTTCTAGGAAAATAATTTCATTTTTAACCAAAAATATGAATTTCAAATCGAATAGTGCAATTTTCTACGAAATTGTTGATTTTTCAACCAAAAAACTCTATTTTATAACAAAAAAGTTCATTTTCTACCAAAATAATTTAATTTCCTTAAAAAAATGTGACCAAATTGTCCAATTTTCTGCAAAATTGTTTAAATTTCAAGCCGAAAATGCAAATTATCTACAAAAGAGATGAATTTTTAACCCAAAAATACGATTTTTTAACAAAAAAGTTTAATTTTCTATCAAAATAATTTAATTTTTAACCAAAAATATAATAATTTTAAGACAAATAATTTAATTTAACCAAAAAGGCGAATTATCTACAAAAAACATCATTTTTCTACGAAAATTATTTAATTTTTAACAAAAAATATGCATTTAAAAATATCAAATTTTCCACCAATTTGTTGATTTTTCAAGCATGAATTGTCTATAAAACAGATCAATTTTTAATCAAAAATACGATATTTTAACAAAAAAGTTGAGTTTTCTAACAAAATAATTTAATTTTCCACCAAAAATATGAATTTAAAAAAAAAAAAAACGAATTTTAAACCGAAACGTCCAATTTTCTACGAAATTGTTAGTTTTTCAACAAAAAAGTTCATTTTCTACCAAATAGTTTAATTTTAAAATAGATAGTCGAATTTTTAACCAAATTGTTAAAATTTCTTCCAAAATAATTTAATTTTTAACCAAAAATATAATCATTTCAAAACAAATAATTTAAATTTCTAAAAAAATGTTAAATTTTCAAACCAAAAAGACGAATTATCTACAATAAAGATTTTTTTTCCAAAAAATTTAATTTTTAATAAAAATGTGAATAAAAAGAAAATAATTTGGGACCAAATAGTCCAATTTTCTGCCAAATTTTTTAATTTTTACCAAAATGGTTGAATTTTCAACAAAATAAATTATTTATCAAACACAGTAAAAATGTTTTTAAAAAATCCCGCTTCCAATTCAGAAAAAATTAAAAACCAAAGGTTTTTTCCTTATCAACTCAATAAAAAAAATTAAACAAAATTTTTCTTCTTTTTAAATGAATAGAAATGTTTAAAATAAATAAAACCCTTTTTCGAATTGCCCACAAATGTAGAAATCTAAAAAATTCCCTTTTGCAATTAAAATTTAAAAAAAAAACGAAATTGCCTTTCTTCCAACTCAACAAAAATGTTAAAAACTTACAATTTTGGCTCCTTTTTAATAAAAAAAAAATTAGAAACTAATATTTTCTCCTTTTTAAAACAACAAAAATATTAAAACCCGAAAAAATCCCTCTTCTTAATCCAGTTTAAATTCACAAAAAATGTTAGAAACAAATAATTTCCCCTTTCCAATTCCATAAAAATTTTAAAATAGAAAAATTCTCTCTTGTAATTAAGAAAAAAGTTAAATACCGAAATTTCCTTTCTTCTAACTCAACAAAAATGTCAAAAACTTGAAATTTTTTCCTTTTTTAATTAAAAATTGTGTTTCTAAAAATATTTGCTCCCTTTTACGATAATAGAAATGTTAAAAACCGAAAAACTCTCTTCCAATTCAGAAAAACAATAATAATTTTCAAAGAAATAATCGAATTCTCGACGAAACTGTTGAATTTTTAACCCAAAAAACGATTTTGTAACAAAAAGTTTATTTGTCAACCCAAACTATAACATTTTCATCTCAAAATATGAATTTTCAAACAAAAAAATAATATTTTTGAAACAAATAATCAGATTCTCTACTAAACTATTGAATTTTCAAGCAAAAAGACGAATTATCCACAAAGCAGATGCATGTTTAAAACAAAAATACGATTTTTAACAAGAAAAGTTAAATTTTCTAGAAAAATAATTTAATTTTTAAACCAAAAATATGAATTTTCAAGCAAAAATATAAATTTTATAAAAAAAATGAATAATTTTAAAACAGATAATAAAGTTTTCTGCCAAATTATTGAATTCTCATGCCAAAAAGACGAATTATCTACAACAAATATGAATTTTTAACCAAAAACTACAATTTTTTAGCGAAAAAGTTTAATTTTCTACTAAATTGTTTAATTATCAAGCCAAAAAGACGAATTATCTACAAACCAGGTGAATTTTTAACTTAAAATACGATTTTTTAAGAAAAAATTTTTATTTTCTACCAAAATAATATAATTTTCAAACAAAAAAAGTTGAATTTTCAACCAAAAATATAAATTAAAAAAAATAATAATAATTTAGAAATAACGAATCAAATTTTCTACCAAACTGATAAATTTTTAAGCCAAAAATACGAAGCATCTAAAAACCATATGAGTTTTTAACCCAAAAACACGATTTTCTTAACAAAAAAAGTTGAATTTTCTAACAAAATTTAATTTTCAAAAAATATAAATTTTCAGAAAAAATAATGTTTGAAACAAATAATCAAATAATCAAATAATCAAATAATCAAATCAAAAAATAATCTACAAAAGTGATAAATTTTTAACCAAATATATAAATTATATAGAAAAAAATGTAATTTTCAATGAAAAATATGAATTTGGAATTCAGCAAAATGATTTTTAACCTAATTGTTAAATTATCTACCAAAAATAGTCATTTTTAACCTAAAAATACGATTTTCAACCAAAAAAAGTTGAATTCTCTAAGAAAATAATTTAATTTGCAACAAAAAGTATGAATTAAAAAAAATTTTCAAACAAATAATAACATTTTCTACCAAACTGTTGATTTTTTATTGCTAAAAAATGAATTATCTACAAAACAAATTGAAATTCAACCCAAAAATACGATTTTTCAACAAAAGACCCTAATTTAAGCGAAATAGTTCAATTTAATACCAAAAGAATTTCATTTTCAACAAAAAAATTATTTTTGACAACAAAATTTCAATCAAATAATCAAATTTTCTACTAGTATGTTAAATTTTTAAGTTAAAACGACGAATTATCTATGAAACAGATCAATTTTTAAAAAAAATTACGATTTTTAAAAAAAATATACTTTTGAACCAAATAGTACATTTTCCTACCAAATTGATGAATTTTCAAACCAAATAATTTAATTTCTAATCAAAAATATAATTAAAAAAATTTTTTTTTACTAAATATTCTAATTTTTTACAAAATTATTGAATTTTTAAATCAAAAATAAGATTTTTAACCAAATTGTTGAATTTTCTACCAAAATAATTTAATTTTCAACTTAAGATATGAATTTTCTAAAAAGAAAGTTTGAATTACATAGTCAAATTTTCTACTAAATTATCAAAATTTCAAGCCAAAAAGAAAAATTATCTACAAAACATATTAATTTTTGATTTAACAGAATTTTGAACAAAAAAGTTGAATTTTCTGCTAAAACAATTTAATTTATATCCAAAAATATTAACTAAAAAATTGTTTGAAACAAATTTTCTACTAAACTGTTAAATTTTCAAGCCAAAAGAAAAAATTATCTACAAAACAGACGAATTTTTAACCCGAACGAATTTTTTAAAAAAATCTCTCTTTCAATTTTGAAAAAAATGAAGTATCAAAAGTTTCTTTCTTACCAACTAGACAAAAATAATGTAATAAGAAATGTCAAATGTCAGAAAAATTAACCAAATTTGGCTTCCTGTTTAAATTAATAAAAAGGTTAAAAATTAATATTTCTCCGCTTCCAAATCCACAAAAATGTTTAAATAAAAAAATACCTTTTGCAACTCAATAAAATAAATTTAAATAAAAAATGTGAAAAATCAGAAAAAAATTACCCAAAATTTTCTTCCTATAGAAATTAATAAAAATAAAATAAAAATAAGTTATTTTATATTTAAATTATTAATTATAAATAAAATAAAAAATCACTTTTGCAATTTTTTTCATGATACATAGGTATATAGCATGGACTCGAACCATTATCTTCTGTCGGTAAATCCCAAATTACTGTCGTTTAGCTCGGAACAGAACCCTACTCTATACTACTATCAAAAATTCTAGAATTTCTTCTTTTTTTTTTTAAAGAAATATTACCAATTCCGGTGAATGTTTCATCAGCTTCCAAGTGAGCTGGACATTTTTTCAATTCGCCGCTGCCGATTGGTACGAATCGCTTGAAACACTTGTCAAAATTCTTAGAGAGCTAGAAATTAATATTTATTTGTATTGATTGAAGAATAAATGATTTATATAATAAATAAATTACTTCTCTGAATTCTTCCGCAAGAACTTCCTTCGCGATTTGTTCAGATTCAGACAAAAATTGGTTAAAATTCTCCGACAAATTATTATTTTCCAAATCCCTTTTGAAGGGTTCCTTAAAAATGTTGATTTTTGTCAGCAAATCTTTTGCTCGTGGATTCACTCTAAAAATTAATATAAATAGACATAAATTTCAGAAATGTTAATTTAATAACTGGGTGTCTACTCAAAAACATGGAAAAAATTTCACCTGCAATTCCAAGTTTTTTCCAGATTTAATTGAGAAAGATTTGAAATAAAAAATACTAATAAAATAATTAACCATTTCTTTAATTTGTCCCAAAAGTCAGCGAATTTGAATAATAATTCAAAGAAATTTTTATTTTATCTTTCTATACTTCAAATTCAGTTTAATTTTCAGTTTAAAAAGTTAATTATCAACCAAGTTAAAAAAAATTTTTCAACTAGAATGATGAATTACTTAAAAAAATTATTTTTGAACAAAATAGTTGAATTTTTGACATAAAATATGAATTTTTAGCGAAAAAGATTAATTATCAATGAAGAAAATTAGTTTTCTATAAAAAAGACGAGTTTTCGTCAAAATAAAAATAAAAATTTCAACCAAAAATGGAATAGTTTGATTTACAGTTGAAAAATTTATTTTTAAGAAAAATAAAGACGAATTTTCAACTATAATTAAAATGAAACAAAAAAGTTCATTTTCAACCAAATAAATTAATTTTTACCAAAATAATTAAATTTTCAGGCAAAAAAATTCCCTGACATTAAAAAAATCACTGGAAGATGAATTTTTAACCCAAAGATACGATTTTTTAAGAAAAAGTTTAATTTTATACCAAAAAATCTAACCTTTAACTAAAAATATTAATTTTTAAAACAAAACAAATTATTTTAACTCAATTGTGAACTTTGTTTTACAAAATTGTTGAATTTCCACCAAAATCATTTAATTTTCAACTAAAAGTATGAATTTTCGAACAAACAAAAAAATCATTTTGAAACAAATAATCAAACTTTCTGACATGTTGTTGAATTTTTATCCCAAAAATACGATTTTTTAACAGAAGAGCCTAATTTTTAACCAAATATTTGAATTTTCAATGAATAAAATATAATCTTCAACCAAAAATATTAATTTTCAATTAAAAAAAAATCAGTTTGAACACAACTGTTAATTTTTTTACAAAATGGTTGAATTTTAAAGCCAAGATACGAATTATCTACAAAAAAATTAATTTTTAACCCAAAAATATGAGTTTTCTACAAAATTATTTAAATTTTTATTATCTGAAAAACCAAATGATTTTTTAACCAAAAAAGTTGATTTTTCTACCAAAATAATTTAATTTCCAACCAAAAATATAAATTTTGTATCATAAATATTAATTAAAAAATTTTTAATATATATTTTTGAAAGAAATAATCAAATTTTCTACTAAACTGTTGAATTTTCGAACAAAAAATACGATTTTTTAACATAAGAGCCTCATTTTTAACCAAATATTTGAATTTTCTACTAATAAAATATCATTTTCAACCAAAAATATTAAATTTAAATTAAAAAAAAAAACATTTTGAACCCAATTGTCAAATTTTTTACAAAATGGTTGAATTTTCAAGCCAAGATACGAATTATCTACAAAACAAATGAATTTTTAACCCAAAAATATGATTTTTCTACAAAAATAATTTAATTTTCAACCAAAACTATGAATTTTGAAGCATAAGTATGAATTAAAAAATTTAATATATATAATTTCGAAAGAAATAATCAAATTTTCTACTATACTGATGTATTTTCGACCCAAAAATACGATTTTTTAACAGAAGAGCCTAATTTGTAACTAATTATTTTGATTTTCTACTAAGAAAATATAATTTTCAACCAAACATATTAATTTTCAATAAAAAAAAATAATTTTGAACAAAATTGTCAAAGTTTTTACAAAATGGTTGAATTTTCAAGCCAAGATACGAATTATCTACAACACAAATGAATTTTTAACCCAAAAATATGATTTTTTAACAAAAAAAGTTGATTTTTCTACAAAAATAATTTAATTGTCAGCCAAAAATATGAATTAAAAAATATGTATATAATTTTGAAACAAATAATCAAGTTTTCTACAAAACTGTTCAATTTTAAAACCAAAAATACGATTTTTTAACCGAAGAGCCTAATTCTTAACTAATTATTTTGATTTTCTACAAAGAAAATATAATTTTTAACAAAAATATGTATTTTCAATACAAAAAAAATCATTTTGAACAAATTTGTCAAATTTTTTACAAAATAGTTGAATTTTCAAGCCAAGATACGAATTATCTACCAAACAAATGAATTTTTAAACGAAAAATATGATTTTTCAACAAAAATAATTTAATTTCCCACCAAAACTATGAATTTTGAAGCATAAACATGAATTAAAAAATTTAATATATATAATTTCGAAAGAAATAATCAAATTTTCTACTATACTACTGATGTATTTTCGACCCAAAAATACGATTTTTTAACAGAAGAGCCTAATTTTTAACTAATTATTTTGATTTTCTACTAAGAAAATATAATTTTCAACCAAAAATATTAATTTTCAATAAAAAAAATAATTTTGAACAAAATTGTCTAAGTTTTTACAAAGTGGTTCAATTTTAAAGCCAAGATACGAATTATTTACAACACAAATGAATTTTTAACCCAAAAGTATGATTTTTCTACCAAAATAATTTAATTTTCAACCAAAAATATGAATTAAAAAAATATATATAATTTTAATGCAAATACCTAATAAAATGTTCTACCAAGCTGTTGAATTTTTAAACCAAAAATACAATTTATTAAGAGAAGAGAATAATTTTTAGCCAAATATTTGCGTTTTCTACTAATAAAATATAATTTTCAACAAAAAATATGAATTTTCAATTTAAAAAATCATTTTGAACCCAATTGTCAAATTTTTTTTTACAAAATAATTGAATTTTCAAGCCAAGATACTTATTATCTACAAAAAAAGAGTTTTTAATAAAAAAATATTATATTAAATAATATATTATTATATTATATTATAATAATATAATATTTTCTTCAAAATAATTTAATTTTCAACCAAAACTGTGAATTTTGAAGCAATAATATGAATTAAAAAATATATATAAATAATTTTTAAACAAATAATCCAATTTTCTACCAAACTGTTGAATTTTTAAGCCAAAAAGAGGAATTATTTATAAAATAGATGGATTTTCCAACCTAAAAATACGATTTTTCAACAAAAGAGTTGAATTTTAAACCCAAAAAAATTATTTTTTTACAAAAAAGTTCATTTTCAACCAAATAGTTAAATTTCATACCAAAATAATTTGATTTCCAACAAACTGTTGTATTTTCAAATAAAAAATACGAATTTTTAAAAAAACTTTTCAGTCCTCGACCAGAAAATATCAATTTACAAAAGAAATTGAATTTAAAACGAAATTTTTGCAAATTTACAATAACTTTTTCCTGAAGATTATCTTTTTTGTTATAAATTTTATTTGATTGCAATTTTATTGCGATATAAAATTTGGTTCCAAATTTCTTTTTTTTTGTATAAATATCTTTTTTATTGAAAATTTGAATATTAACGATCAAGGAACATGAAAAATAATTATTATAATTTTTAAAGAATTTTACCTAATAATTACAGTAATATAAAATTAAAAACTCACTTCATCTTGCGAATTTTCGTATTTAATTTCTCAAGTTTTCGCTCTAAATCCAACTGTAAATCCAAAAATTCTTTTTCTTTTGGTATAAATATCTTTTTTATTGAAAATTTCAATATTAACGATCAAGGAACATGAAAAATAATAATTATCATAAAAAAACTTTTTAGCTAATAATTACGGTAATATAAAATTAAAAACTCACTTCATCTTGCGAATTTTCGTATTCAATTTCTCGAGTTTTCTCTCTAAATCCAAAGTTGAAGATTTTTCAAAAATTTTCGCCACCGATTTTGTAAACGCGAGACTGCGAATTTTCTCCTCGAATTGTGATCGTTCATTCTCTAGGTCCTTTATTTTAGTATCAATTTCTGATATTAGACGGTCAAGAATTTTTAATTTCTTCTCAAATTCCTCCTTTTCTTGCACTACTTTTTCCAGTTCTTTGTCAAAACTTTTTTTCTGCGAAAGAATCGATCTGTAAATAGAATTTAAGAAAAAATATTTTTAAAAAACGTACCTTTTTCTTCACACTCTCCAAATTCGAATTAACGTTTCTCAACTTGGAGTCATATTCGAGATCAGGATCTTCTTTATTTAAATTCAAAATCATCGATTTCCGAATCTCAATATTCTTCGTCAATTCCTCCCGCTGAGAAATAAAATACTTTTTTTCTTCTTCGTACTCTTCCGCTTCCTTATTTCTTCGTTCGTCATTTAAAAAACTTTCTGCATTTTCTTTCTTGTTTCTCAAGGGAGTCACTATCTTTTCCTTTCCTCGAATTTTTTTACGCAAAGCACTCAACTCTTTCAAAAGTTGCATTACCTGCCAAGGATTTGCGCAATTATTTTAATAATAACAAAAAAGGGCGCTTATTTCCTATTTCTTTTTTTGATTGTTTTTAAATAATAAATTTAAATAAATTTAAATTAGATCGGTTTTCATAAACTTTTTATTTTATTATTATTTTAAGAGGTTCTCAGTCATCTGTAACTTTTTTTTAATATAAGATTTTATTCTAGCAGGAATTAGAAGAAAGGAGAGAAATAATTAAATTTGGAATTTTATATCGTATTAAAATTTGCAATGGAAAACTATTCAATTATTTTTAAGGTGTAAACAATAAGAATTATTAAATTATGATAATTTTGAGGATCAAGAGTTACATTTTTAATTCCCAATCTTCCAAATTGAAGAAATTTCGAATAAAAATCATCATAATTGCACTGTTTAAAATTTTTAAACTTCAAACTTGCATAATTTTTTATTGTAAATTTTCCAAATAAAAAATGTTTAATTTTAAATATGTTTAAATAAAAGTCCTTAAATTTTTAAGATTTTGAAGATCAAAAGTTAATTTTTTTCTTCTCAATATTTCCAATTGAAGAAATTTGGAATATAAATTTAAAAAAATTGCATCATTTTTATTGTACATTTTTAAAATTAAAAAACTTTAATTTAAAAGTTTTACAAATAAAAATTGTTAAATTTTGAAATTTTTGAAGATCAAAAATCAAATTTTTAATTCAAAATCTTCCAAATTGAAGATATTTCGAATATAAATCATCAAAATTACAGCATTTTTTATTTTTAAACTTCAAACATTGCATAGTTTTAGATTGTAAATTATAAGAATTGAAAACACTTTAATTTAAAAGTTTTATAAATAAAAATGGTTAAATTTTTGAAGATCAAAAATCAAATGTTTAAATTCTCAATCATCCAAATTGAAGAAATTTCGCATAAAAATCATGATAATTGCAGTATTTAACATTTTTAAACTTCAAACTTGCATAATTTTTTATTGTAAATTTTCCAAATTAAAAAATGTTTAATTTTAAATATTTTTAAATAAAAATCGTTACATTTTTAAGATTTTGAAGATCAAAAGTCCATTTTATTCTTCTCAATCTTCCAAATTGAAGAAATTTGGAATATAAATTATAAGAACTACAGCATTATAAATTAAAAAAATTATAAATAATTTAATTAAAAAGGTTTATAAATAAAAAGGTTAAATTTTGAAATTTTTGAAGATCAAAAATCAAATGTTTAAATTCTCAATCTTCCAAATTGAAGAAATTGCGAATATAAATCATCGTATTTGCAGTATTCAAAATTTGAAGACTTCAAATTTGCATAATTTTTAATTGCAAATTTTCCAAATTAAAAAAGGTTTAATTTTAAATACGTATAATTAAAAATACTTACATTTTGAAGGTTTTGAACATCAAAAGTCAATTTTCTTCTTCACAATCTTCCAAATTGAATAAATTTGCAATACAAATTATAAGAATTACAGCATTATAAATTTAAAAAAAACTAAAACTTGAATCATTTTTATTTTACATTTTCAAAATTAGAAACACTTTAATTTAAAAATCATATAAATAAAAATTCTTAAATTTTGAAGTTTTCAAAGATCAAAAATCAAATTTTCAATTCTCAATCTTCCAAATTATAGAAATTTCGAACAAAAATTACAGAATTTTTTATTTTTAAACTTGAAGCAATGCATAGATTTAGGTTGTAAATGATCAAAATTGAAAACACTTTCATTTATAAGTTTTATAAATAAAAATTGTTAAGTTTTGATATTTTTACAGATCAAAAATCCAATTTTTAAATTCTTGATCTTCCAAATTGAAGAAATTTTAAAATTAACAACTTGCATAATTTTTTATTGTGAATTTTCCAAATTAAAAACTCTTCAATTTTCAAGTTGTATAAATAAAATCGCTTAAATTTGGATGATTTTGAAAATCAAAAGTCAATTTTTTTCTTCTTAATTTTCCAAATTGAAGAAATTTGGAATATACATTTAAAAAAAATTAAAAATTGTATCATTTTTATTGTACATTTTCAAAATTAAAAACACTTTAATTAAAAATTCTTATAAATAAAAATTCTTAATTTTTGATGATTTTAAAGATGAAAAGTCCATTTTTTTTTCTCAATCTTCCAAATTGAAGAAATTTGTAATGTAAATCATAAAAATTACACCATTCTTAATTTTTAAACTAGAAACTTGCATTATTTTCCATGGTAAATTTTAAAAATTAAAGACACTTTAATTTTTTTTAACTTTTAAAAAAAAATCTTAAATTTGGAATGTAAATTATAAAAATTACAGTAATTTAAATTTAAAAATATTAAATCTTGCATAATTCTTTATTAGAAAAAAATTAAATAATCTTCAATTTTAAATTCTGTATAAATATAAATTCTTCATTTTTTATGACTTTAAATATCAAAAGATAAATGTTTAATTAAGTTTTAAATATGTATAAATAAGAATTTTTAAGATTTTAAAAATCGAAAGACAAATTGTTCAGTTCTCAATTTTTGAAATATCAAATTTAAATAATGAGCATAATTTGAAATTGTTAATTATCAAAATTAAAAAAAAAACTTTAATTAAAAAAATTCTTGAATTTTCATGATTTTGAGAATAAAAAGTCAAATTTAAAAATTTTAAACTTAAAACACGCATAATTTTTAATTTTAAATTTTCCCAATTAAAAACTCTTCAATTTTAAATATGTACGATTAAAAATTCTTAATTGTTATTTTTAAAAATTAAAAACACTTAAATTAAAAACACTTTAATTAAAAAAATTATTGAATTTTGATGATTTTGAGAATACAGTCAAATTTTAAATTCTCAATCTTCCAAATTGAAGAAAATTTCGAATATAAAGCCCCATATTTGCAGTATTTTAAAATTTTAAACTTAAAACTTGCATGATTTTTATTGTAAAATTAAAAAAATTAAAAACTCTTTAATTAAAAAAATTCATTTGAAAAAATCTTAAATTAAGATTTTAAAGATCAAAATTGCTGTTCTCAATCTTCCAACTTGAAGAAATTTGGAATGTAAATTATAAAAATTTCAGCATTTTAAATTAAAAAATATTAAATCTTGGATAATTTTGACTATAAATTTTTCAAACTTAAAAACACTTTAATTAAAAAAAACTAATTAAAAAAATTCTTTCGAATATAAATTTTGAATATAAATCATTATAATTGCATCCCCGGGCATCACATCCCCAGTAAATTATTCAAACCTAAAGAGAGTGGCAAAAATGGGCATGTCTTCCTCGGGCATCACTTCCCCAGTGAAATAATGAAATCTAAAGAGAGTGGCAAAAACGGGCATGTCTTCCCCGGGCATCACTTCCCCAGTAAAATATTCAAATCTAAAGA
>JAWWLR010000002.1:15143376-15157834 GCA_035041075.1 Acraspis erinacei
AAGGAAAAAATATAAAGTTGTAATTAAAAATATTAATGTACTACAAAAATAAAAGGATTATTTATCAAATTAAAGAATTTTCAAGTTTTAAATATCAATTTTTATGCAAAAATATTAAGTTTCTATGAAAACAAAACGAAATTTTAACCAAATTCAAGAATTTCCTTCCAATAAGTTATTTTTCCAAAAAAAAAAGATAAATTTGTTAATAAAAAGATTAGTTTGCTACAATAAAAACCGATTATTTATGAAATTCAATAATTCTTAATGAAAAAAATGAATTTTCAAGTAAAACAGAAGAATTTTTAAACAAAAAGATTAATTTCCTACCGAAAAAAACGAATTTCTAACCAAAAATTCGAATTTGCAACTAAAAAAGATGAATTTTAAAACAAAACGATTAATTTCCTACAGAAAAAAATGAATTTTGAACAAAATTGAAGAATTGTAAATCAAGAAGTTTAACTTTCAAATAAAACAGAAGAATTTTTAAACGAAAAGATTAATTTTCAACCGGAAAAGCGATTATTTATAAGATTGCTTAATTCTCAACGGAAAAAATGAATTTTTAAACAAAAAGATAAATTTTCTACCGAAAAAAAAGATTTTTTAACAAAAAAATCCAATTTTCAACTAAAACAGATGAATTTTTAAACAATAAAATTAATACATTACAAAAAGATGAATTTGGCACAAAATTGAAGAATTGTAAATCAAGAAGTTTAACTTTCAAATAAAAAAGAATTTTTAAACAAAAAGGTTAGTTTAATACAAAAAAAAACGATTATTTCTAAAATTCAATAGTTCTCAACGAAAAAAAGGATTTTTCAAGTGAAAAAGATGATTTTTTTAAACAAAAAGATCAATTTTTTACCGAAAAAAACGAATTTTTAACCCAAAAAAATTGTATTTTCAACTAAAACAGATGGATTTTAAAACAAAAAAATTAATTTACAGAAAAAAATATAAATTTTGAACAAAATTCAAGAATTCTAAATCAAGAAATTAGTTTTTCAAATAAAACATAAGAATTTTAAAACAAAAAGATTAATTTAATTTAAAAAAAAAACGATTATTTATAAAATTCAATAATTCTCAACGAAAAAAAAGGATTTTCAAGTATAAAAGATGAATTTTTAAACAAAAAGATTAATTTTCTACCGAAAAAAGACGATTTTTCAATAAAATTGAAGAAAACCTAACCATATGTACTTTTAGAAACAAAAATTTCTCTAAATTCTCAAAGGTGTGACACGTTTTTTTACTAATATTTGTTTTTTTCCACGCGTGTAACGTCACTTTGACTTCCCCTAAACTGGTAACATAATTGACAGAAGATCCCTTACAGATTTGATAATTTTTGTGAAGACTGAGCCACTTTTTCATTCAATTCCTCAAGTTTTCTATTATCTGATTCCATTACAGCTTTCTGGGCTTCCAAGAGTTTATTAAGAGTTTCAATTTCTTCCTGAAAATTGTTTTTTTTCTCCTCAATTTTGTCAATCTTCTCATCAAGTCTCTTAACTTCAAACTTGGATTCCTCGATTTCATTCTGAAGTTTCGAGACTTCCTTCTCGATCCACTGATCCTTTTCCACCTAAAATTAATAATCAAGATGCGAAAAAATAGAAATATTTTTCCAATCACAATAAATATTTTTTGTTACCATGCTCGAAAATTGACGAGCTCTTGCTTTTCTAGCAAAAATCTCAGCGACTTCTTCATCTTTCAAATCCATTTCTTTCCGTAGATTTTCTAATTCTTTCGCTTCTTTTTCGTACTTTAGAGGAAAAACGAGAAAATGTAAATTATGAATGACAAATTTAAATAAATTATGTGAATTATTGTTTAATAAGAATCAAAAAAGTAATTTAAGTAAGTAATAAATAAATTAAAAGTGCTGATTTATTTTTAGTTACCGTTGGCATAACAGAAAGGAGCTCATCTTTCATTTTCTGGATGTGTTCGTTCATTTTGAGACGAGCAGCTTCTGATTTTTTTTCTTGTTTCTCAAGCCTTTCCAACTCCTTTTGAAAATATACACACTGCTCTTCCAATTCACTTCCTTTATTTGCAGCAGATTCTTTTTGAAAACTTTTAGAAGAATATCAAATAAATTAGATCAGTTGTAAAATATTTAAAATTGAAAAAAAAATACTTTTAAAAGAGAAGTAATTTTTCAAAAAAATAGGGGAATAAATTCTAGTAAAGGAAATTAATTTAAATATTGATTTTAATATAAAAATGGCTTTAAATTTATGAGATTTCAGGTCCAAATGATTAATTTTCTACCAAAAGAAATTAATCTTCATTTGAAGGAGACGAATTTTCAACAAACAAGCTTAATTTTTAAGCTGAAAAATCGAATTTTGCAGAAAAAAGTTGACTTTTAACGTCCGAAAAGAAGAATTTTCAATGAGGAAATTAAAATAGTTGAATTCTCTACAAAAAATTCATTTTCAAAACAAAATAGTTTATTTTCAAATAAAAAATTTATTTTAAAACATAAAATTTATTTTTCTATCAAAGAAATGCATCTTCAATCGAAGAAAACGAATTTTCAATCAAAATGTTTCAAACTAAAAAAATCTATTGTTTTAGAAAACTGTTGAAACAAAAAGTTAATTTTCAAACCAAAAATTTATTTTTCAAAACAAAAAAGTTAATTTTTTAACAACAAAATTCATTTTTAAACAAAAAAATCGTTTATATAATAAAAGAAATGACTCTTCAATCCAAGAATACAAATTTTCAACAAAAACGTTTCCAAGCTAAAAAATTGAATGTTTTATAAAACTTAAATCTTTAAAAAAAACTACATTTTAATAAAAAAAGTTACATTTAAAAAAAAGGTAATTTTCAAAAAAAAGTTAATTTTTAAATAAAAAAATTAATTTTCAAATAAAAAAGTTTATTCTTAAGCAAGACATAGGAATTTTTAAGAACAAAAAAAAAGATGAATTTAAAAAAAGTTCAATTTTGAACAAACAAATAAAATATTCAGTAAAAAATTTAACCACATAGTTGATCACTAAAATTGAATAAAAAACGGTTGATTTTTAACCAAGTAGTTGAATTTTAAGCCAAAAAAATATATTTTTTTGAACACAGTTAAATTTTTAAACAAAAATGTTAATTTGTTTTTAAACAAAAAAGTAAATTTTCAATCAAAAAGTGCAAATTTTTAAACAAGTATGTTAATTTTCAATCAATAAAAATAATGTACCAAAAGAAATACATTTTAATTTTTAAAAATCGTATTTTCAAAATAAAAGTTAATTTTCAAATAAAAAGTTAATTTTTAAATAAAAAGATTACTTTTTAAACGAAAAAGTTAATTTTAAAGCTAGACAGACGAATTTTAGGAAGAAAAAATATCTTTTTAACAAAACAGTTAAATTTTAAACAAACAAAATTAAATAATTAACAAAATAGTTACGTGTTTAACCAAATAGTCGATCATTAAAATTAAATCAGAAACAGCTCATTTTTAAACAAGTATTTGAATTTTTAGATAAAAAAAATAAATGTTTAAATCACAGTTCAATTGTTATTCAAACGAGTTAATTTTAAACACAAAAATACATTAATTTTCAAACAAAAAGAAGTTAATTTTCAACTAAAAAGAAGTTAATTTTCAAACAAAAAATTACATTTTCAAAAAAAATTAAATTTTCAAACAAAAAAGTTATTTTTTAACCGAAAAAGATCATTTTCAAACATAAAAATGAATTTTAAAACAAAAAAGTTATTTTCTAACTAAAAAAGATTATTTTCGAACAAAAACGTTAAATTTCAATCAAAAAATTAGATTATAATCAAGAAAGTTAAGTTTCAATCAAGAAAGTCAATTTTCAAGAGAAAATGTTAATTTTCAAATCAATTAATTAATTTTCAAACAAATTAATTACTTTTCAATAAAAAGATCATTTTCAAACAAAAAATGAATATTCTAACAAAAAATGTTAATTTTCAAACAAATTAATTAATTTTCAATCAATAAAGTTCATTTTTAAACAAACAAAATTAAATTTCAAACAAAAAATGGTAATTTTCAAACAAAAAGAAGTTAATTTACAAACAGAAAAGTACATTTTCAACAAAAAATTACTTTTATAACAAAAAATGTTAATTTTCAAAGAAATTAAGTAATTTCCAATCACTAAAATTCATTTTTAAACAAAAAAGTTCATTTTTAAATAAAACAAAATTAATTTTCAAACAAAAATGATAATTTTTAAACAAAACATGTTAATTTTCAAACAACTGAATTAATTTTCAATTAAAAAAGTTAATTTTTAAGCAAAAAAGTTAATTTTAAAACATAAAAGTACATTTTCCAAAAAAAAAATGTTCATTTTCAAACAAAAAAATTATTTTTTAACCGGAAAAGGTAATTTTCGAACAAAAAATTGAATTTAAAAACAAAAAAGTTATTTTCCAACCGAAAAGGATCATTTTCGATCAAAAATGTTAACTTTCAATAAAAAAATTAGATTATAAACAAGAAAGTTAATTTTCAAGAAAAAATTGAATTTTCGATCATAAAAGATGAATTTACAAAACAGTAGTTAAATTTTCAAGTAGAAAAAACAAAATGTTTTAGAACCCAGTTAAATTTAAAAAGAAGAAAGTTATTATTCAAACAAAAAATTTAAATTTCTAACAAAACGTTTTAATTTTCAAACAAATTAATTAATTTTCAAAACACAAAACTTGATTTTTAAACAGAAAAGCTCAATTTTAAACAAAAAAGCTAATTTTTAAATAAAAAAATAATCATTTCCAAACAAAAAAAAGTTTATTTTAAGATACAAAAGTTAATTTTTTTATACAAAAAAGTTAACTTTTGAATAAAAAAATTCAATTTTAAACTGAAAAGCATATTTTCAAATAAAAAAAGTTTATTTTCGAACAAAAAAGTGAATTTTCAAAAAAAAAAATTAATTTTCAAAATAAAAAGTTGATTTTTAAACAGACAATCTAGATTTTAAAAAGAAGTTAATTTTCAAACAAAAAGTGAATTTTCCACAAAAAAGTTTAATTTTATACTGAAAAGCTAAATTTTAAACAAAACAGTGAATTTTTAATTTAAAAAATAATTTCCAAACAGAAAAGTATATTTTCAAACAAAAAAGTTCATTTTCAAACAAAAAAGTGAATTTTCAAAAAAAAAAGTTTATTTTCGAACAAAAAGGTGAATTTTCAAAAATAAACTTAATTTTCAAAAGAAAAAAGTGGATTCTTAAACACAAAAGCGAGTTTTAAACAAAGTTATTTTTCAAACAAAAAAGTGCATTTTCAAAAAAAAAGCGAATTAAAAGAAAATCTAATTTACAAAACAAGAAAGTTGATTTTTAAACAGAAACGCTAGATTTAAAAAAAAAGTTAATTTTCAAACCAAAAAAGTTTATTTTTTAAAACAAAAAAGTGAATTTTCAAGAAAAAACTTAATTTACAAAACAAACAAGTTGATTTTTTAACAGAAAAGCTAGATTAAAAAAAAGTTAATTAAAAAAAATTATTTTCAAACCATAAAGAGCATTTAAAAAAAACTTAATTCTAAAATCGAAAAGCTAGATTTAAAAAAAGTTAATTTTTAAATAAAAAAATTTAATTTCCAAACAGAAAAGTATATTTTCAAACAAAAAAAAAGTTTTATTTTCGAACAAAAATGTGAATTTTCGCCAAAAAAAACTTAAATATTAAAACAAAAAACTTGATTTTCAAACAAAAAAGTTTATTTTAAAACCAAAACAATTAATTTCCAACCAAACCAGACTACGAGGAAAGAATGAGGTTTCAAGAAACCAGTCGAATTTTTAATAAAAAAAGATGATTTTTACAAAACGTTTAAATTTTGAGCAAAACATTTTTTTTAAATAAAAAAATTAAAAAATCAGTAAATAAATACAATAAAAAATCAAACAATCAAATCGAAACAATTTTTTTCAGTTAAAAATGGAATAGTAAAATTTTTATTTAAATAAATAGTTTTCAACAGAAAAAAAATAACCATTTTTAATAAAATAGTTGAATTTTCAACTAAAGTGATTAATAATACTCAACCAAAAAGCTGCATTTTATAAGAAAAAAGTTTATATTTCTATAAAAATATATTAATTTTCCAACCAAAAGCGTATTTTTTCACCAAATACATGAATTTTCAACAAAAATAGTTGGATTTTTTTATTCGGTTCCGTGGATTAGGCGAAAATGAGGATTTGAAAAAATGATAAACTTACACGAGATCCTTTTTCTCTTTCTCCAACTTCTTTACAAAGCCCTTCAGTGCATTAATTTCAGTTAAAAGTTCTCCTTCTCTTTCCTGCTTCTCGAGAAAATCGTCCATCCAATTATTTCTTTTTTCTCGGTTCTTCTTTCCCTTTTCCTCCCAATCCCTCAAATTTTTCTCGATTTTTTGCAGTTTTCGACTTGAAACAATTCTCTCGATAGTCTCCGATTCTTTCTTTAATCGCTCGAATTCTTGTAATTCGGAAACGTCAACTTTTAAAAAATCGAGCTTGCCATCTAGACCAAAATAAACAATAATTGGTAATTTGGAAATTAACTTTTTTATTTAGAATACGTTTTCTTTTGTGTGAAGATTTACCAAAATTATCAAGAGCTCCTGCGATAATTTCAATCAACTTATTCTGAACAGTTTCTTGTTTATTTATGAGGTTTTCTTGCTCTTTAAATTCCCTGTATCCGGAAACTTCTTCCAAAATTTTCAGGCGCTCTTCGTTCGATATTAGCGTGAGTCTTCTCGCCTATTTGTTATGCAAATTAAAGAAATTGAAAAGCATTCAAAACTCAAATTCCGGGAAAAAATGCCCTAAGAAAATTTCTGTTTTTAGGTGCAATTTTTGCACAGTAAGAAACCATTGGAATATTTCGCTTTTTTTTAAACAATCGAGTTTCTTTCTTTCATAGTAAAAAATACTTTTCACTAAATGTAAAAATTGTAGGTCAAGAGTGTAATGACATTTTTTAAATCTAATAATTTGTTGTTGTGGATTTAATCAAAGAGTTCAATTCTCTATGTAATGAACTTTTTTTAATTTAATTTTTAAATAAAAAAATTAATTTCCAACCAGAAAAGTATATTCTCTAACAAAAAAAAATTTTAATTTAAAAAAAAAGTTTAATTTCCAACAAAATTTTTATTTTTTTACACAAAAAATGAATTAAAAAAAACTTAATTTTCAAAACAAAACGTTTAATTTTTTAATAAAAAAAACTTAATTTTCAAACAGACAAGTATATTTTCGAACAAAAGAGTGAATTAAAAAAAAACTTAATTTTCAAAACAAAAAAGTTGATTTTTAAACAGAAAAGCTAGATTTAAAAATCGAAGTTAATTTTCAAACAAAAAAAGTGAATTTCCAAAAAAAAAGTTGTTTCTTATACAAAAACGCTAGATTAAAAAAAAGTTAATTTCCAAACAAAAAAGTGTATTTTCAAGAAAAAACTTAATTATCAAAACAAAAAAGTTGATTTTTCAACAGAAAAATTAGATTTTGAACAAAAAAGTTAATTTTTAAATAAAACAAATTTATTTCCAAACAGAAAAGTATATTTAAAAACCAAAAAAGTTGATTTTCGAACAAAAAAGTTGATTTTTCAACAGAAAAGTTAGATTTTAATAAAAAAATTTAAATTTGAAATTAAAAAATTGATTTTTAATTTAAAAAAAAAATTATTTCCAAAGAGAAAAGTATATTTTCAAAAAAAAATTGATTTTCGAACAAAAAAGTTGATTTTTCAACAGAAAAAGTAGATTTTAATCGAAAAAGTTCTATTTTAGGTAAGAAAAATTAATTTCCGAACAGAAAAGTATATTTTCAAACAAAAGAAGTTTATTTACGAACAAAAAAGTTGGTTTTTTTACAGAAAAGTTAGATTTTAATCAAAAAAGTTAATTTTTAAATAAAAAAATTTATTTACAAACATAAAAGTACATTTTCAAATAAAAAAGTGAATTTTCAAAAAAAAACATAAAATCCTGATTTAAAAAAGTTAATTTTTAAATAAAAAAAATTAATTTCCAAACAGAGAAGTATCTTCTCAAACAAAAAAGTTAATTTTCAAACAAAAATGTGAATTTTCAAAAAAAAACTTAATCTTCAAAACAATAAAGTTATTTTTCCTATAAAAAAATTAATTTACAAACAGAAAAGTTTATTTTCAAACAAAAAAAGTAAATTAAAAAAAATTAACTTTCAAAATAAAAAAGTTGACTTTTAAACAGAAAAGCTAGATTTAAAAAAAGTTAATTTTCAAAAAAATTGAATTTACAAACAAAAAGTTAATTTTTGAATAAAAAAGTGAATTTTTCACAACAAAAAAACTTAATTATCAAAACAAAAAAGTTAATTTTTGAATAAAAAAATTAATTTCCAAACAGAAAAGTATATTTTCATACAAAAAAGTTAATTTTCAAACAAAAATTTTATTTTTTTACACAAAAAAGTGAATTAAAAAAAAACATAATTTTCAAAACAAAAAGTTAATTTTTTAATAAAAAAATTTAATTTTCAAACAGAAAAGTATATTTTCGAACAAAACAGCGAATTAAAAAAAAAACTTAATTTTAAAAACAAAAAAGTTGATTTTTAAACAGAAAAGCTAGATTTAAAAAAAGAAGTTAATTTTCAAACAAAAAAGTGAATTTTCCAAAAAAAACTTAATTTACAAAAAAAGTTGTTTTTTATACAAAAACGCTAGATTAAAAAAAAGTTAATTTCCAAACAAAAAAGTTGATTTTTCAACAGAAAAGTTAGATTTTAATCAAAAAAGTTCAATTTTAAATTAAAAAATTAATTTTTAAATAAAAAAAATTTATTTCCAAACAGAAAAGTATATTATCAAAAAATTTGATTTTCGAACAAAAAAGTTGATTTTTCAACAGAAAAGTTAGATTTTAATCAAAAAAAGTTAAATTTTAAATGAAAAAATTAATTTCCAAACAGAAAAGTATATTTTCAAATAAAAAAGTGAATTTTCAAAAAAACCAAAAAATTGATTTTTAAACCGAAAAGCTAAATTTTAAATGAAAAAGTTAATTTTTAAATAAAAAAATATAATTTTCAAATAGAAAAGTCAATTATAAAAAACTAATAAAAATAAAACAACTTAATTTCCAAATAAAAAAAGTCGATTTTTAAACAGAAAAGCTAGATTAAAAAAAAACTGTTAATTTCAAAACAAAAAAGTTGATTTTTGAATAAAAAAATTAATTTACGTACAGAAAAGTTTATTTTCAAATAAAAAAAGTTTATTCAAAAACCAGTTTATTTTCAAACAAAAAATTGAATTTACAAACAAAAAGTTTATTTTTTTAACAAAAAAGTGAATTTTCAAAAAAAAAATTAATTTTCCAAACAAAAAAGTTAATTTTTGAATAAAAAAAATCATTTCTAAACAGAAAAGTATATTTTCGAACAAAAAAGTGAATTAAAAAAAAAACTTAATTTTCAAAGAAGAAAGTTGATTTTTAAACAGAAAAACTAGATTTAAAAATAGAAGTTAATTTTCAAACAAAAAAGTGAATTTCCAAAAAAATTTTAATTTTCAAAAACAAAACTTAATTTACAAAAAAAAGTTAATTTTCAAACAAAAAAATTTCATTATCAAGAAAACACTTAATTATCAAAACAAAAAAGTTGATTTTTCAACAGAAAAATTAAATTTTAAATGAAAAACTTAATTTTTAAATAGAAAAATTAATTTCCAAACAGAAAAGTATATTTTCAAACAAAAAAGTTGATTTTCGAACAGAAAAGTATATTTTCAAACAAAGAAGTTGATTTTCAAAACAAAAGAATTGGACTTTTAAACCGTAAAGCTAAATTTTAAACAAAAAAGTTAATTTTTAAATTTAAAAAAAAAATTAATTTTCAAACACAAAAGTATATTCTCGAACAAAAAAGTGAATTTTAAACAAAAAAACTTCATTTCCAAATCAAAAAAGGTGATTTTTAAACTTTAAACTTTCAAAATAAACAAGTTGAATTTTAAACAGAAAATCTAGATATAGAAAAAAATTAATTTTCAAACAAAAAATTGAATTTACAAAGAAAAAGTTTATTTTTGAACAAAAAACTGAATTTTCCACAAGAAAAAAACTTAATTATCGAAACAAACATGTTAATTTTTGAATAAAAAAATTAATTTCCAAACAGAAAAGTATATTTTCATACAAAAAAATTAATTTTCAAAAAAACAAGTTTATTTTCAAACAAAAATTTATTTTTTTAAACAAAAAATTGAATTTAAAAAAAAACTTATTTTTCAAAACGAACTAGTTGATTTTTAAACAGAAAAGCTCGATTTAAAAAAGTGTTTAATTTCCAAACAAAAAAAACGTAATTTTCAAAAACAAAACTTAATTTACAAAAAAAGGTGTTTTTTAAACAAAAAAGCTAGATTAAAAAAAAAGTTAATTTTCAAACAAAAAAAGGCATTATCAAGAAAAAACTTAATTATCAAAACAAAAAAGTTGATTTTTCAACAGAAAAATTAGATTTAAAACAAAAAAGTTAATTTTTAAATAAAAAAATTAATTTCCAAACAGAAAAGTGTATTTAAAAACAAAAGAAGTTTATTTTCGAACAAAAAAGTTGATTTCTCAACAGAAAAGTTAGATTTTAATCAAAAAAGTTAAATTTTAAATAAAAAAATTAATTTCCAAACAGAAAAGTATATTTTCAAATAAAGTGAATTTTCAAAAAAAAACATAAAATCCTGATTTAAAAAAAGTTAATTTTTAAATAAAAAAAATAATTTCCAAACAGAAAAGTATATTCTAAAACAAAGAAGTTAATTTAAAAAAAATTGTTTTCCAAACGAGAAATTGAATTTAGAAAAAAACTTAATTATCGAAACAAACAAGTTAATTTTTGAATAAAAAAATTAATTTCCAAACAGAAAAGTATATTTTCATAGAAAAAAAAATTAATTTTCAAAAAAACAAGTTTATTTTCAAGAAAAAACTTAATTATCAAAACAAAAAAGTTGATTTTAAAACAGAAAAGCTAGATTTAAAAAAAAGTTAATTTTAATACAAAAAAGTGAATTTTCAACAAATAAAACTTAATTTTCAAAACAAAAAAGTGTATTTTTAAACAGAAAACTTAAATTTTAAACAAAAAAGTTAATTTATAATAAAAAAAAATTAATTTCCAAACAGAACAGTATATTTTATAAACAAAAAAAGTTTATTTTCGAACAAAAAAAATTAATTAAAAAAAACAACGTATTTTCAAATAAAAAAAATTATATTTTTAAGTATAAAATTTAAAAAATTGTTTTAAATTAACTTCCAAACAGAAAAGTATATTTTCAAACAAAAAAAGTTCATTTTCAAACAAAAAAATGAATTTTCAACAAAAAAAAAGTTTATTTTAGAACAAAAAATTACATTTTCAAAAAGAAACTTAATTTTTAAAATAAAAAAAGTTGATTTTTAAACACAAAAGCTAGATTTAAAAAAAGTGCATTTTCAAAAAAAAAGTGAATTAAAAAATACCTAATTTACAAAACAAGAAAGTTTATTTTTAAACAGAAACGCTAGATCTAAAGAAAGTTAATTTTCAAACAAAAAAGTTAATTTTTAAACAGAAAAGCTATATAAAAAAAATTAATTTCCAAACAGAAAAGTATATTTTCAAACAAAAAAAGTATATTTTTTAAAACAAAAAAGTAAATTTTGAACAAAAAAACTTAATTTTCAAAACAAAAATGTGTATTTTTAATCAGAAAACATCAATTTTAAACAAAAAAGTGAATTTTTAAATGAAAAAAATTAATTTCCAAACAGAAAAGTATATTTTATAAACAATAAGTTTCTTTTCGAACAAAAAAATGAATTTTCAAAAAAAAAAACTTAATTTTCAAAACAAAAAGTTTATTCTTAAACAGAAAAGCTAGATCAATTTCCAACAAAACAAAATTTCAGCAAAATACTTGAGTTTTGATGTAAAAAAAAGAAACTATCAATCAAAAATTTTCAATTAAAAAAGTTCATGTTTGACCAAAAAATGAGAATTTCCAACTAAATGATTAATACTTAATAATTGAATTTTCAACCAAAAAGATCAAGATTAAACCAATAATATTAATTTCTAACAAATAATATGAATTTCCAACTAAAAAAGATCATTTTTCAACCAAAAATTAAATATTTTAATTTTTAGTTAGAAAATTATTGCTCAAGCAAAGAGATAAATTATAAACTAAAATTATGGAATATTAAACTCGCATAATTTAATTTTCAGTTAAAAAAAAATTATTTCAAACAAAAAAAACTAATTTTCAACAAAATATTTAATAACGATAATATAAAGCTGATTTCACAATTGAAGAATTATTGTTATTTAATTTTTCAATACAATTTTTAAAAGATAAGCACGCCATCGAAAAAATTCCCTGACTAAAAAAAAGTCAACTGTTTTATTTTGTAAAATTTATATTTTTAATGAAAATTTTCATTTTTAAAATATATAAATCACATGTTGACAATCCTAATGAAAAGAAATTCAATTCTTATTTAGCTAGAAGAGAGGAAATTTCGAATTTTAATTATTTCCTGCACTAGGAGATCTTTGTTTTTTGAAACATTTAAAAAAATGAAAGAATTGATTTTTTTTCAATTTTCTTTCGAATTTGGAGATTAAAAATAGAAAAATTCTTACCTCACCCTGCGGCACGATATAGATTGGACGTTTAATTGAGAAATTGGCCTTCTGAAGATTTTTCATAAATTCAGATTTGACAATTCGCGTATTATTTATAAAATACGTATCTTTTTTCATGTCAAGTTGCCTCGAGAAACACAGAGTCTCTGCATAAAACTGTAGAAATTATAATAATAAATAATATTTCAATTCCGCCTCAATGCGATCAAAATTACGAAAAAAATAAAGATTTTTCCATAATTTTTGCGATTTTTAAATATTTAATTATTATTTATTTTGATAAGGATTTTAAACAAAATGCATACATGAATTTTTCCTAAAAAATATCCATATTCAACCAAAAGTAAAATAGTTAAATTTTCAGTATAAAAATAATTTTCAACCAAGAAAAGTCATTTTTATCAAAAAATATAAATTTTCAGTCGAAAATAAAAATAGAAAAAATAAGAATAGAAACGAATTTTTAACAAAAATGGTGAAACTTCAACCAACAAAAAATAATTATTTAACAAAATAGTAAAATTTTCAACCCAACAGATTAATTTTCTGTCGGAAATGACAAATTTTCAGCGAAAAATAAAATATTAAAATTTACAGTTAAAAAAATAAATAAATTTTCAAAGAAAAACAATGATTTTTTAACAAAGTAGTTTCATTTTTATCAGAAGAAATAATTTTTGAACCAAACAGATGAATTTTAAAAAAAGAAGATCAATTTTAACTTTTAACAATTCTAACTTTTGAACCAAATTTAAAAAAAATCAATTCTCAAAAAAAAATTTAATAGTTGATGATTTAAATATTTAAAAGATTTTAATTTTAACCCAAAACAGACAAACAAATTTTTTTTTTAACTAAAAACTTGAAATTCTAAACAAAAAAGACAAATTGAAAAAAAAAATATATTTAAAATCTTTACTGGATTGTTTTATTATCATTCCAAAAGGAATTTTTGATTAAAAAAAAGGTACATTTTAAGCTGAAAATAATTGATTTAAAAAAAAACTAATTTTCCACCCAGAAAATAATTTTTCGACAGAACAAAATTAATCTTATAATTTTGAAACAGAAAAAATTACTTTTTAACAAAATAGTTGAATTTTCAACTATTTTTTAACATAAAAAGATCAGTTTTTATGACTAAAAAATTAATTTTCAAACAAATAAAAATAATTGTTTATGCGAAAGATAAATTTTCGACCAAAAACGTTGTACCTTTAACAAAATAGATTAATTTTAATATAATAAATGAATTTTGCACCAAAAAGAATGACTTTTTAACAAAATATTTAAATTTTCAACAACATTTTAAAACTGTTAATAAAATATTTGATTTTTAAACAAGAGAATAATGAATTTTAACTATTTAGTTGCATTTTCAACTAAAAAGGGGAACATTTTAAATTTAAAAAAATGGAATTGCTAAATTTTTTGTTGAAAAAATTAATTTTCATGCAGAAAAAAATAATTATTTCACCCATATGATTTTTCGACAAACAAAATTAATTTTCAACAAAATAGAAAAACTTTTAACCCAAAAAGACGAACTTTGAACAAAAAAAGAATGAATTTTTAAAGAAATAATTATATTTCAACAAAATTTACTAGGGACGGGAAGATAGATGAGGAGTTAGATAGACGAATAAACGAAGGTAAGAAGATTATAGGTAGAGCAGGCCACCTTATCAGAAGCAAAAATATATCAAATAAGGCTAAAATGGCAATACATAACTCGATATTTGTACCAACTGTACTAT
>JAWWLR010000002.1:15194152-15218097 GCA_035041075.1 Acraspis erinacei
TCTAAAATGTTTAGAAACATTTGAAACTGTTCAAATAAAATTAATCAATTTTAATTAAAATGAACTAAAATTATTTATAAATTTTAGCAATATACAAAATTTCTCGGCATTTTAAACAATAATCTAAAATTTCCTAACTCTTTTGAAATCGCGTTAATTTATTGAAATATCTTCAAGATTTTTGAAATCATTTGAAATATCCTAAAATACATAAAATCCTTTAAAATTTTGCAAATAAAATAAATTAATTTTACTTCAAATTAACTAAAATTATTCTAAAATTTTAGGAATCTCATGATTCTTAAGAATCTTTTTAAATATCCTAAAATATTTAAATTTTTTGGGGGATTTTAAAAAATAATTAAAAATATTCAAAATCCTTTAAAATCTCTTCAAATTATTGAAGTATGTTAAAAATTTCAGGAATTTTCTCAAGTACCCTAAAATATTTAAAAACTTTTTAAAATTTATGCAGCTTTTGAAATTTTCTTTTGATTTTTAAAAATAATAATTTTAGGAATGTTTAAAAATACCATAAACAATTAAAAACCCTTTGAAACTTTTCAAACCTTGGGATTTAAAACAAAAAGAGAATAGAAAACTCCCTGAATTTTGTCATATTTTCTTTAAAATCCCTGATTTTCCTAACCTGCGGCCACCCGGTAAAACGACTGAGTATTAAATCGTAAAATTAACTATTAAGTCAAGATTTTGTCTGTTCTATTTCCGTAGAATGTGCGGGGATTGAAGAAAAAAGTAAATAACTCAGGAGTTTAAAAAGCCAGATGATCCGGACCGCCCCCTGAATGAAAAATTAGGGACGGCGCCAGAAACATCATTCTTCCATCAAATCATCTTTTCGATTTCTGACCGCTACTTCCACGACCTGGAGGCTCGGATAATCGAGTTCCTTGACGAGGCTCAAAACCGCAGAAAGGATATTTGAGTACTGAAAGAGAAAAATTCTCAATTAAATAATTAGAATTCCATTGAATTCAACAAAGTTCAATTAATTTTCGGTTGAAAAAATGTATTTCCGCTGGGATTCGAACCCCGGACTTTCCGTACGCATGAAAGAGTTTTTTTTTAGAAAAAAACTAGAATTCAATCCAAGATTAATTGAAATCAAATAAAAGGGAAATCGGAAAATTTTACGAAAATAGGGTAATAAATTCTTTGATGAATTAAAAAAAAAATAATTTTCTACCCAATTTTAATAGAAAAAAGATTAATCTTCATTTTTCTTAGATAACAGTTAAATTTTCAGCAAAAAAGTTAAATTTCAATAAAAAAAAATAAATGTTCAACAAAATAGTTAAACTTTCGACTAAAAAAATTAATTTATAACCCAAAAAAGATGAATTCTCAACGGAAAATATAATATTTGATGTTGCAACCAAAAGTGATTTCTATTTCAAATAAAAAGGAATTTTGTAGAAGACAGTTGATTTATTTTTTAATCTTGATTAAAAAATAGTTGAATGCATAAAAAAATTCCGAAATTTTCAACAACAGGATTTAGTTTTTTTCTAAATAGTGGGATTTTCAGCCAAAGGTTGAATTTTTTCACAAAAGAAACAAATTTTCTACCTAAAAATACATGGTTTGAACCAAATAGTTTATTTTTCTATACCAAAAGAAACGAATTTTTAGGAAATTAGTTTAATTTTCAATCAAACGAAACGATTTTTCTACAGAGCGATTTAATTTTATATCAAACAAGATCAATTTTTATTACAAAGAAGATGAATTCTTATGGAAAAAATAATAGTTATATTATAGGTAAATTTACAGTTTGAGATAATTAATCCTTATTTTTTTTAAACCATTTTTCATAAAATAGTTAAATTTTTAACTAAGTCACGAATGTTTAACAAAAAAAATTTTTTACCAAGTAGCTCAACGAGAAATATAATATTTCAAGAAAAGAAAAACCTATTTTCATTTCAAATTTAAAGCAGTTAAATTGAAGAAATAAATATTTTAATTTGAAATCAAAACAGTTAATTTAAAAAAAAATACAATAATTTGCAACCCAAAAAATAAAATAAATTCTTATAAAAATAGTTTTTTCAACTAGAGATGAATTTTGAGAAAAAAATTAATTTTTAACAAAGCAATTCAAATTTTAAGAAAATATGTGAATTTTTAACAAAATACATACATTTTCAACCAAAGTGTTGAATCTTCAACCAATAAACTGATTTTTTAAAATTTAGTTCAACTTTCTCCCAGAAAATATAAATTTTCTATGGAAAAATGTAATATTTTATATTTCAATAACAAATATGTTAATTTTACATTTAAAAAAAGTTGAATTCAACAAAAAAAGGTGAATTTTCAACAAAATCGTTGCATTTTCAAAAAAATAATTAAATTTTTAACCAAAAAGATGAATCTAAAACTGTAATAGTTGATATTTAAACCAAAAAAGATTTAAATTTTAAATGAAAAAGTCGAATTTTACCGAAAAAGATGAATAAAAAAAATATATATATATAAGAATATTTAACTAAATATTGTCGTTTGAAAAATTTATTTTTAAAAAAAAAAAAACGAATTTTCAAGAAAATAATTGAGTTTTTAACAAAATAATAAAATTTTCAATTAAAAAAAATTAATTACCAATAAAAAGTATAATATTTGATATTTCAACCAAAAATATTTTTATTTAAAATCCAAAACAGATGAATTGAACAAAAAATTATATTTATTTTAAATCAAGAACCGTTAAATTCAATCAATTTTCAACTAAGTAGTGGATTCTTCAGTTTAAAAAATTAACTTTTAGCAAAAAAAGAAGAAAAAAATCAACAAAATGGTTAAATTTTTTAATAACGGGATGAATCTTCAAACAATAAATTATTTTTTTAAGTTAGTTCAACTTTCAATCGTGTACTTTAATTTTCCAGGGAAAAATTAATTTATTAAACAATTAAAATTAAAATAAAAAATGGACTTATTTTTTGAATTTTCAATGAAAAATATAATATTTGATATTTCAACCCAAAAATATTTTTACTTTAAATCAAAAACAGTTAAATTCAACTAAAAAATATAAATTTACAAGCAAATACTTGGATTTTCATAGAAATAGTGTCATTTTCAGTTTAAGATTTTTTTTTCAATAAGAAAATTTCATAAAAGTAGTTAAATTTCTTACTAGAGATGAATTTTCAACAAAAAAATGATTTTTCAAGTAAACTTCTTAATTTTTAAAACAAATAAATGAATTTTAACCAAACAAAAATCATTTTAAAATGGAAAACAGTTGAATTTCATACAAAAATATTAGCAAAAAATAAAAACACTTTAATTTCTTCAAACAGTAAATTATTTTTTTAAGTTAGTTCAACTTGCAATCGCGTATTTGCATTTTCAAAGGAACAATTAATTTATTAAACAATTAAAATTTTTTTAAAAATTTCAACCGAAAAATATTTTTAATTTAAATCAAAAACAGTTAAATTCAACTTTAAAGAAAGATGAATTTACAACAAAATACATGGATTTTCAAAGAAATAGTGTCATTTTCAGTTTAAAATTTTTTTTCAATAAGAAAATTTCATAAAAGTAGTTAAATTCTAATTATATGTGAATCTTCCACAAAAAAATAATTTTTCAATCAACTTCTTCACTTTTTAAACAAATAAACGAATTTTCAACAAAAAAATCAATTTAAAATGAAAAACAGTTGAATTCAATCAAAAAATATTTATTTTCATCAAATTCGATCAATTTTCAATCAAACTGTTGAATTTTCAGTTTAAAAAATTAATTTCTAGCAAAAAATAAAAATAATTTAATTTCATCAAGAAATAAATAAATTTTTTAAATGTTAGTTCAACTTGCAATCGTGTAGTTGAATTTTCAAAGGAAAAATTAATTTATTAAACAATTAAAATTAAAAATTCACTTATTTATGAATTTTGAATGAAAAATATAATATTTGATATTTTAACCCAAAAATATTTTTACTTTTAATTAAAAAAACAGTTAAATTCACCTAAAAAATATAAACTTGCAACAATATACATGGATTTTCAAAGAAATATTGTCATTTTCACTTTCGGAATTTTTTTTCATTAAGAAAATTTCATCAAAATAGTTAAATTCTAATTATATGTGAATCTTCCCAAAAAAAAGGTTTTTCAATCAACTGCTTCATTTTTTAACCAAATAAATGAATTTTCAAAAAAAAAAGAATTTAAAATGAAAAACAGTTGAATTCAATCAAAAAAGATTAATTTTCATTAAAATCGATAAATTTTCCACCAAATTTTTGAATTTTCAGTTTAAAAAAATTAATTTCTAGCAAAAAATAAAAACCATTTCAACAAAATAGGTAAATTTTTTAATAATGGGCTGAATATTCAAGCAATATTTTTTTTTAAGTTAGTTCAACTTCCAATCGTGGTTGAATTTTCAAAGGAAAGTTAATTTATTAAACAATTAAAATTAAAATGAAAAATTTACTTATTTATGAATTTTCAATGAAAAATATAAAATTTGATATTTCAACCGAAAAATATTTTTAATTCAAATCACAAACAGTTAAATTCAACTTAAAAAAAAGATGAATTTACAACAAAATACATGGATTTTCAAAGAAATAGTGTCGTTTTCAGTTTAATAATTTTGTTTTCAATAAGAAAATTTCATAAAAGTAGTTAAATTCTAATTATATGTGAATCTTCCACTAAAAAATGATTTTTTAATCAACTTCTTCATTTTTAAACCAAATAAATGAATTTTCAACCAAACAAAAATCAATTTAAAATGAAAAACAGTTGAATTTGATTTAAAAAAATATTACTTTTCATCAAATTCGATAAATTTTCCACCAAATTGTTGAATTTTCAGTTTAAAAAATTAATTTCAAGCAAAAAATAAAAAGAATTTAATTTCTTTAAGCAATAAATAATTTTTATAATGTTAGTTCAACTTGGAATCGTATAATTGAATTTTCAAGTGAAAAATTAATTTATAAAACAATTAAAATTGAAATAAAAAATTTACTTATGAATTTTCAATTACAAATATAATATTTGATATTTCAGACAAAAAAGATTTTTATTTTTACTCAAAAAGAGTTAAATTCAACTAAAAAATATGAATTTACAACAAAATACATGGATTTTCAAAGAAATATTGTCATTTTCAGTTTGGGGATTTTTTTTTCAATAAGTAAAAGAAATTCAATTAAAATAAAAAATGTATTTATTTATGAATTTTCAATGAAAAATAGAATATTTGATATTTCAACCCAAAAATATTTTTATTTAAAATCAAACACAGTTTAATTGAACCAAAAAATATTTTTATTTGAAATAAAAAATTAAAAACAGTTGAATTCAATCAAAAAATATCAATTTTCATCAAGATCGATAAATTTTCAACCAAATAGTTGAATTTTCAGTTTAAAAAATTAATTTCTAGTAAAAAAATAAACAGCAAACTTTCAACGATATAGTAGAATTTTCAACAAAATATTTCCATTTTTAATTAAAGAGGTGAATTGGATATTACAAGAAAAAAAATAATTTTAAATCAAAAACAATTCAACTGAACGAGGAAAGATTAATTTTAAACAAAATAAATTAATGTTTAACCAAATGTTGTCATTTTCAGTTTAATAATTTTATTTCAATCAGAAAATTTCATAAAATTTTCAATAAACTTCTTTATTTTTTAACCAAATAAATGAATTTATAACCAAAAAAAATTATTTAAAATGAAAAACAGTTGAATTCAATAAAAAAAATGAATTTGGTTAATTATTTATCAAATTTGTTTATAAAATAACAAATTCTTGAATAACTTTCATTAATTCAATACAAAAAAAAATTATTTTTGTCCATGAAATTTATATTTAGTGCGAATCTAGTGACGAATCGCAACTTATCGAAATTTATTTCTTACGTCGCACAGTAAATATACCGTCCTGTGTTCGAATCCCAGCGGAGGTGAAATACTTTTTTTCTACAGAAAATGTTATCTAAACTCTTATTTAAAAATTATGACTAAAATAAGAATTTTAGATAAAAAAAATGTATTTTTTGTCTATTAAATTTACCTCGTAGCCGTAATGATTATTTGGCGCGTAATGAGGAGAAGGGGACGGATCATAATTTGCGTTTCTCTTGTCGGTTACGTGATCTTCGTGATGTTCGAGCGGCTCGTCGTAGCTTCTCTGAAATTCAGAATTTCAAGGATTTTTCAAAATCTGTTCTTTTTTTTTATTTTATAATATTTAAAATATCAACAATTGTAAAGTCGATTATTAGAATAATTTTTTAATATTAGGAGTTTTAAAATTTTTGAAAGAATAATTAGTAATTTAGAACTGAAAGCGTTTAAAAATAAAATAAAGAAAATATATTAAAGGATTTAAAATTGAAAACGATCCAACTCAAAGAATTCGATCCAAAAAGATGAATTTTCAACGAAAAATATATAAGTTGATATATAAAATAAATCATTCTCAAACAAGTAGTCAAATTTTCAGTTTTAACTTTTAACAACAAAGAATTAATTTTAAGCAAATAGATAAATTTTCAGCATAGAAAATGAATTTTCAACAAAAAAATACTAATTTTATCAAAAAAGTTAAATTTACAGCCAAATAATTGAACTTTTAAGCAAAAAATATTAATTTTGTAGAATAGTTGAATTTTCAGTTTAAAAAAATCACTTTTTAACAGAAAATAATGCATTTTCAACAAAAATTTATAACCAAATAGTTAAATTTTTGTGTTAAAAATACACATTTGATAGAATACAGTTCCATTTTCAATGGGAAAAGTGGAATTTAAATAAAAAAAGTTCATTTTCAATCGAGAAAGCTGACTTTTCTATAAAAAAGACGAATTTTCAATTAAAAAAAAATTAATTCTTAAGGAAAAATATAATATTTGATATTTAAAACAACAAAAAAACGAAATATTTTTAAAAAAATAATCAAATTCGTAAATAAATAGTTAATTTTTTAGTTTAAAAAATTAGTTTTCAAGAAAAAAGAAGAAATTTTAACCTAATAGTTAAATTTTCAGATTAAACATTGAATTTTCAAGAAAAAAATTAAAACTAAACTAAAATTCATTTTCAACAAAAAATATAATAGTTATATTCAAACCAAAAATAGAATTTCTAACAAAATAGATGAATTTTCAGTTTAAACAATTAATTAAAAAAAAAAAAGAAAAATATAAATTTTGTAGAATAAACTCCCATTTTCAATAAAAAAAGCTGACTTTTCTATAAAAAAGATGAATTTTCAATCCAAAAAAATGAATTCTCAACGAAAAATATAATATTTGATATTTAAACCAAAATAAAAACGAAATATTTTTAAAAAATAAACAATTTCGTAAGAAAATAGTTAATTTTTTAGTTTAAACAATTAGTTTTCAAGAAAAAAGAAGAATTTTTAACCAAATAGTGCAAATTTTCAGATTAAAAAATGCATTTTCAAGAAAAAAAATTGTTTTCATCAAAATAATTGAATTTACAGCCAAATGGTTAAATTATGAAGTAAAAAATACGAATTTCGTAAAATATAGTTGAATTTTCAAGCAGAAAAGTAAAATTTTCAACAATAAAAATTCATTTTCAACAAAAAAAAAGACTTTTATATCAAACAAAATGGATTTTAAACGAAAAATATCAGTTATATTTAAACAAAGAATAAGAATTTCTAACAAAATACATGAATTTTCAACCAAATAGTTGAATTTTAAGTTTAAACAATTAACTTTAAACAAAGACGAATGAATTTTGAACAAAATAGTCGAAGTTCAACTTAATAGTTAAATTTTCGGTTAAAAAATTAATTTTCAACCACAAATGAAAAGGAATTTTCATCAAAATAATTTAATTTTCAAAGAAAAAGTTGAAATTCTGGTCCAAAAAGACGAATTTTTTATAAGACAGTTGAATTTTCAATTAGGAAAGTGGAATTTTCAATGTAAAAGTACATTTACAAAAAAAAATTATTTCTATTGAATTTTAATGATGAATTTTCAATCAAAAATCAATCAACCAAATAGTGGAAATTTTAGTTTAAAAAAATAACATTGAATCGAAAAAAAATTTAGTTAATACCATTAAAAATATAAACAATATAAAAATCATTATTAATGAAACGAGATTTATTTGAAAACATTCCATATTTTGCAATCTAGAGTATACAAAAAAATGGCAATCAATAATTTAATAGTTTCAAATTGAAAGCGCTTGGATTTAAAAAAAATTTTAAATCAAAATGTTCAAATTCAAATAATTTAGAAGACAGTGAAATTTTCAAGAAAAAAGTTAATTTTCAGCTCAGAATTATGACTTTTCTACAAAACAATATGAATTTTCAAAAAAAAAAAAAATCAATAAAATAATTGAATTTTCGGTTTAAAAATGAACTTTAACCGAAAAATGTATTTCCTAAGAATAAAAATGTAAACAATTTAAAAATCCATTGACAAATTTTGAAAGGTTAAGCGTTTAAACATTTTTTAAACAATAATTAATAATTGAGAATTAAAAACGTTTGGAATTTGAAAAAATAAAAAAAATTCCAAATAAAATATTTAAACAATTACATTAATTTAAGATTCAAATTGTTATTACATAAAAAAATATAATTGAACATTAAAATTGATAAGAAAATTTTGTTAAGGATCAATAAATAAATTATTAATATTTTTTACCTGATCACTGGAAGAACTGTATCTCCTTTGCTGAACTAATTCCGGTTCCTCCAGATATTCAGTCAATTCTTCCTGATACTTGAAAGAGAATTGGAAAATAAATAAATAGAAAAATAAAGTAATTTTATTTTTTAAATTACCTCAAGATTTGGATGTGGTTGTGGCGAAGAAGCTTCGAAATCCAAGGGATGGATCAAGATCTTTCCTCTCGAAAGAGCGATTTGAACTTCCTCTTCCGAGACAATTTTATCGTCGAGTTTCTGCAAATTTGGCAAGACTCGCAGAACTGACAATCGATATCTACGAAGAAAAAGGAATTTTTAAATATTTATGTTATTTAACATCTTATGATTTTAAATTTCATAGATTTTTAAAATACAATAAGATAAACTGGCTGATTTTTCACGAAAATAGGGAAATTAATTCTTTTAAATAAAATATATATTTCGGATTCAAAAAACAAACAAAAATTTGAATTTCCAGCGAAAGAATATGAATTTAAAAAAGTGTAATAATTGATATTTGAATAAAAAATTTGAATTTTAAGTCAAAAACAATAAAAAAAAGTACGAGTTTTTAAAAAAGTATTTCAATCTTCAACTAAAATGGCTTAATTTTCAAAGAAAAAAAGGAATTTTCAACACATAAAAAAAAATTATTCTACAAAAAAAAACTGAATTTGAATGATGAATTTTCAATCAATAAAATTAATTTTTTAACCAAACAATTGAATTTTATGCAAAAAAAAGATAATAATTCAACAAAAAAACACTCCTTTTAAACAAGAAAATATAAATTTTTAACAAAAAATAGAATAGAATTTAATTTAAAAATTATTTAAATTAAAAAATTAAAATTATTTAATTAATTTAAAAATATAATAATTTTAACCTTCAGTTAAAAAGATTAATTTTCAATTTAAAAAACGAAGTGTTAACAAAATACATCAATTTTCAAGAAAATAAATTTTTTACCAAACAGTTGAATTTTTCATCCAAAAAGGCGAATCATCAACAATTTCAATTTTTGCCAAAAAATAAAGTTAATTTTAAAATAAAAAAACACAGTTGCAAAAAAATAAATTATTAAATTTTCTACCAAAAAATTAAAATTCAACCTAAAAGAAAATTTTTCTACCTAGATTTTTGACAAATTATTTAAATTTTTAACCAAATTATTAAAGTCTCAAGCCAAAAAGAAAAACGAATGTTTTAGAAGATGAATTTTGGATCCAAGTGGTTGAATTTTTCATCCAAAAAGTTTTTTACAAAATAGTAAAATTTTTATTTAAAAAATTGAATTTTCAAATAATTATTTATATCTTTAAAAGCGAACAAATAAATTAATTAGAATTTTCAAACAAAAAAGATTAAACTTTAACTAAAAACAGTTGCATTTTTAACAAAATAGTTGAATTTTGAACCTAACCGATAAATTTTTAACTAAAAAGATTAAATTTCTACGAAAAAACAGACGATATTTAAAGCCACCAATCGAATTTCTAAATACAAAAGATGAATTCTTGACAAAAAATGAAATAGTTATATTTTCAGGTCCAAAAATTAATTTTTAGTTTGAAAAATTAATTTTCTACCAACAAGATGAATTTTTAAGAAACAAAAAAAAGGATTTCAACGAAAAATGGCTGAATTTTTCATCAAAAAAGGGGAATTATCAACAAAACAGTTTAATTTTTTCCAAAAAATATGTTGTTTTTTATTACAAAATAGTAACATTTTTATAAAAATAACTGAATATTAAATTAAATATTTGAATCTTTAACAGTAAATAAATAAATAAATTAGAATTTTCAAACAAAAAAGATTAAACTTCAACCAAAAACAGTTGCATTTTTAACAAAATAGTTGGATTTTCTAAACTAAAAAGATTAAATTTCTACTAAAAACGACGAATTTTAAAGCAAACCATCGAATTTCTAAATACAAAGAAGAAGTCTCAACAAAAAACGCAATAGTTATATTTTCAGGTCCAAAAATTAATTTAGAAATAAAAAAACACAGTTGCAAAAAAATTGTTACATTTTCAACAAAAATAAAGAAATTTCAACCAAAAAGATAAATTTTCGACCAAGAATTTTTAACAAATTAGTTAAATTTTTAACCAAATTGTTAAATTCTCAAGCCAAAAAAAACGAATTTTTTAGAAGACGAATTTTGAATCCAAATAGTTGAATTTTTCATCCGAAAAAAGGCGAATTATCAACAACAACAAAAATTTTGACAAAAAAGATGATTTATTACAAAATAGTAGAATTTTTATTTAAAAAATTGAATTTTCAAAAAAAAAATTAAACATCAACTAAAAACAGTTGCATTTTCTACGACATAGTTAAATTTTCTATTCAGAAAGACAAATTTTTGACAAAATAGTTAAACTTTCGACCAAGAAAGATGAATTTTTAAACAAATATAAAAATTTGCATTCAAAGAAATTAATTTTTAACTGAATAGTTAATTTTTTTAAACAAAATAGTTGAATTTTCAACTTTCAAAGATGTATTTTGAAAAAGATAGTTGAATTTTCAATTTTAAAAAAATAAATTTTCAACCAAAAATAAAACCAATATGATATTTCAACCAGAAGAGATGAAGTTTCTACAGAAAGACAAGAATTTTACACCAAAAAATATGAATTCTGAAGAAATAACACATGAATTTTCCACAAAACAGTTGAATTTTCAAGAAAATAATTAAACTTTTAACAAAAGATGAATTCTTGATGAAAAATTTAATAGTTGATATTTTAAACATAAAATATTTAAATTAACAAAAAAAACAGTTAAAGTGAACCAAAAAAGATGAATTTTCAGTAAAAGTTTTGAATTCTCCACCAAGAAAAATTTATCAGTCAAAAGAAAAAATAAATTTAATTTCCAACGAAAAAAAAGCAATTTTCAACCAAAGATGAATTTTCTACTAAAATTATGAAACTCAATAAAATTTTAAGTAAATAAAGATAATTTCTCAACGAAAAATGTAATAGTTTATAATTCAACCTAAAAAAAAAAGATTTAATTTTAAATAAAAAAAGGAACTAAAATGGTGAATTTTCAACTAAATATTTGTATCTTCGAACAAAAAAGATTAATTTTTAACAAAAAAGATAACATAATTACCAAAAAATATTTTAAAACATTAAATTTGAACAAAAAAATGTGATGATTTACAAAAAAAAAAAATAATTTTCAAAATAGTTGAATTTTTAAATCAAAAGTTAACTTTAAAAAAAAAAGAATTCTTAACCAAAAAAAATGACATTTTACAAAGTTGTTGAATTTTCAGTTTAAAAAATTAATAATTAACAACAAAACATCGTATTTCCATAAAATAGTTACATTTTTAACTAATAACATGAATTTTTAATTGAGTATTTTAACTTTAAATGCAGTAGTTGAATTTTCAAGGAAAAATTATGAATTCTCGATGAAAAATTTATTAGTTAAAAAGTAAAATTTTCAGTTAAGAAAATTAATTCTCAAACAATACAAAAAATGTTAACAAAATATTTAAATCTTTAACCAATAAAATTATTTTTTAATGAAATAGTTCAACTTTTAACCAAGTAATTGAATTTTTGATAAAAAATACTTCTTTTTAAGAAAATAGTTCAATTTTAAATTTAGAATTTAATTTTCAACTTAAAAGAGAAGAATTTTCCTAAGAAAAAGATGTAATTTTAAACTTTCAGTTAAGAAAATTAATTTTAAAAAAACTTAAATTTATTTTCAACCAAAAGTTGCATTTTCGACAGAAAATGGAATATTTAAATTTTCAATTACGAAGATAAATTTTCAGAGAAAAAATTAATTTTCGAAAGAAAAAATTAATTTTCAGCAAAATAGTTCAACCTTCAACCAATAAAATTAATTTTTAACTAAAATTTGAATTCTCAACTAAAAACTGTCAATTTTCAACAGAAAATGGAAAAGGTAAAATTTCCCGTTTCTAAAATGAATTTTTTTAAATAAAAAAAATAAATTTTCAAACCAAAAAATAAATTTTCAATCTAAAAAATTGATTTTCAACAGAAAAGTTAAATCTTCAACCAATAAAATGAATTTTTGACAAAATAGTGTACTTTTAAACGAAAAAATTAAATAAAAAAAAGTATAATAATTCACTTTTCGATTAAAAAGGAGAATTCTTTTTTTTCAAATTGAAATAGAGGGGAATAGGGGGAAATGTGTGAAATCTGAAATACTAACCCATCTCTGTCTGCGCAGGGATTTTCGTTTAGCCATAGATTTCGTAAATTTGGTAAATCTTGAAGAAAACAGACTTCATTCAAGTCCTGGATATTATTTTTCCTCACAAATAAATCCCGGAGATTCATGCAGTATTGGAAAGGCGCCAGAGTATCGATGCCGTTGACACTATCAAATAATTCCTAATATTAAAATCTCTGAAAATTTCATTGATTTTTGTTTAAAAAATGCTGGTTTCTTTTTCTCTGTTATATTATGTGTTATTCTATATTTATTATTATAATTATATTATTTATATTTATTTATTATACATCTTTTACACTATATAGTATGTTTTTTAAATATTAATTTATTCGTAATTATATAATTATATATTTTATATAAGACAAGTAGAGAAAAAGTAACTAACATAAAAAATATAAAATTATCAAAATCTGGTCAAGACCGTAAGATCAAAGAATAATTATTAATATTTATTAATTAGAGTTATTATAATTTTTATTAAAAGCTATTTCTAAATTTCAGGGTGGTCGAAAAACTACATTTTCAAACTTTTCTCACTTTTCCCTGACCAATTTTTCAGTTAGCCTGATAATTAATATTCAATGACCAAAATCTTAAAACATTGAACATTTTTAACATTGAATCTTTTATAAAAGCAATAGAAAAATTTCAGATTAAAATTAAAAAGTTTCAAATACATTTATTTAAAATAAAAAAGATGACTTTTTAACAACCAAAAATTATATTTCTAACCAAATAATTAAATTCGCAACTAATTTTTAACCAACCTCTTGAATTTTGAATCTAAAAAGATGAATTCTCAACAAGGAAATATACATTTAAAAACTTGACATATTACCAAAGTTGATGAATTTTCAATTAAAAAATTCACTTAAATAATTTAATTTTTGACCAAAGATAGAATAATAAAATTTTCGGTTTAAAAAATTAATTTTCAATACAAACGAAATGACTTTTTATCAAAATAATTACATTTTCTACCAAATTTGTTGAATTTTTAATTAAAATAATAAAATTTTTAACCAAAAAGATGAATATTCTATCAAAAATGGAATAGTTACATTTTTTGTTAAAAAAAACGGATTTTTAACCAAAAAAACATTTTTTACAAACTATTTAAATTTTCCACCAGAGATAAATTTTCAAGCTAAAAAGTATATTTTTATACCAAATAGTTGAATTTTCCATAAAATTATTTCAATTTTGTACTAAAAAACACCAATTTTAAACCAGAATGGATGAGTTTCAACAAAATTGTTAAATTTTTAATAAAATAATATAATTTTCGAAAAAACAATTAAATTTAAAAACAAAAAAGATGAATATTCTAAAAAAAAGTTGGATTTTTTAAGTAAAGAAGATTAATATTCAACAAAAAATGTAATAGTTACATTTTCAGATTAAAAAAAAATTATTTTCGACACAAAAGAATTGATTTTTTAAGAAAATAATTACATTTTCAAACAAAAAGGATGAGTTTTGATCAAAATTGTTGAAATTTTAATTAAGTAATTGAATTTTCATTCAAATTACAAGATTTTTAATGGAAATTTTTTTTAACAAAAATAGAATAGTTACATTTTCAGTTCAAAAAACGAATTTTCAGTTGAAAAAAAATCATAAACTGAAAAAAAGTATATTTTTAAACTAAATAGTTGAATTTTTCAAACCAAAATCGATGAGTTTTGACAAAATCGTTGAATTTTCAATAAAATAATTAAATTTTTGAACAAAAAAGGATGAATTTGCAACAAATATACATAAATTTTCAACCAGATACTTCGATTTTTTAACTTAGAATGATAAATATTCAACCAAAAAAAGAATAGTTACATTTTAAGTTAAAAAAAAATAATTTTCAACACAATATTAATTATTTCTCATGAAAAAAAATTAAATTTACAACCAGAAAGTTAAGTTTTTGATCAAAATAGTTCAATTTTTTACACAAAAATATAAATTTTCAACCAAAATGGATGTGTTTTGAATAATAATATTATTTAATTTTCAATAAAATAATTAGATTATTTAACATAGCAATTGTGTTTTGAATCTAAAAAGATGCATTTTCTACCAAATAGTTGGATTTTTTTAACTAAAAAAGATAAGTATTTAACCAAAAATGAAATTATTACACTTTCAGTTAAAAAAAATTAATTTTCAACACAAAATAAAATCTTTTTTTAGGCAAATAATTAAATTTTCAGTTTAAAAAAACGAATTTTTAACAAAAAACTGAATTTGTAAGAAATTAGTGAAATTTTGAACCACATCCTTGAATTTTTCATAATAAAGTTCAAATTTATGCTAAAATAATACTACTTTTCAACAAAATTGATGAATTTACAATAAAATAATTCAATTTTGAATCTAAATAGATGTATTTTCTGCCAAATAGTTGGGTTTTTAACTAAAAAATATCAATATTCAACCAAAAATGGAATAGGTATATTTTCAGTTAAAAAAATTAATTGTCAACACAAAACAAATTATTTCCTAAGAAAATAATGAATTTTTCAAAGAGATTTTTAACCAAGAAGAATGAGTAGTAACCAAAATTGTTGAATTTTGAATGAAATAATTAAATTTCCATTTAAATAATAACATTTTTAATTAAAAAGGTGAATTTTCTAAGAAAAATGAAATAAATAAAGACACCACTTAATTACATGTGACAGTTAGTTAAAACCTGGATGAACTTCTTTATTTATTGAAAAATTTAATTGAAATAAAAATGTAAATCAAGGCTTTGTAAAAAGTAGCTTCTTCGAAATTAAATTGCAACTGCGCATGTACCGAAAATAGCGGGTCCTTATCAAATTAATAAATACTCTTAATAATAATATAAATATTTGAAAAATTGTTCACTTTAAGCAAATTAATTAAATTGAATCTAAGAAATAGCTAATTTCTATAAAAAAAATTGTTATTAACGTAATATTACAAGTTTATACTTTCTAATTTTAAATAGAGCCGCGCTTTTCGGTACATGCGCAGTTGAAAAAGTCGCGGCTTTTACAAGCAGGAAGCAGGGAGAGCGTTTAACAAGGACAAACAATTTCAATCGTTTTTAAAAAATAAATATTCACAAATATCGTACAAGTCGTAAAATTTCAGTTAGCGAATTTGTCTGTCGGTGAGAAACTGCCTGCAGGGCAGAGGTTTGTATAATGCTTCATTAAGAGCAATAATATTAACCGGTCCGAGAATTCGTAAAGGGACAAATTAGTGACAGGTTCAAGGAAAATGTATTTTAAGGAGAATCAGTCGTGTTGGGAGTGAAAAAACCTTATTGCCGTTAACTTTACTGTTGTTTTCAACTTCTCTCCAACTTTGATAGTCATTCTTATTGCAAAAATGGTTAAAAATTGTGTTGTAGAGTCGCGCGTCAGTGAATCGCTTGGAGGTTAGGGTGTCCGGGAGCATATCAGTAATACGCAAATTCGTTAGAAAAGGCATTTTTAATAATGTTCTAGTAAAAAATCGCCTACTAGAATTTGAGCAGATGGATTTTCATTCTCCTCGAACAATCTGATTATTATTTAAATTATTCTGTCTTCCCCAACTTATAATTCAGAGCGGCGACTTGACCCAAAATTTTGGTTGAAAATTAAACTATTTGTTTAGAAATGTATCTACTTTTTAAAAAATTCTTCGCTTTTTTGTAGAAAATTTATCTTTTTGACAAAAAAATTCAACTATTCTTGTTAAAAATCCATCAGTTCGATCGAAAATTAATTTTCTTAATTGAAAATTTAACTTCCGCGTATTTCGTTATAAAATCGATTTTTTGTAGAAAATTATCTTTGTCTAAAAGTTAATTTTGTTAAAAAATAATTTTTTTCGGTACAATTTTAGTTAAAAATTCATCTCTTTGGTTGAACACTAATTTTTTTATTGAAAATTTAATTATTCAATTTTTAGTTGAAAAATGGTCTTTTTTTTTACTTAAAAATTAGTCTTTCTGGTTTAAAATTCTACTATTCCAGTTAAATATTTACAATTTTCTTCGAAAATTCATCATTGTTTTGAAAATTTAACTTTTTTTTTTACTTAGTTTCTTTGTTAGAAGTAATTTTTTTAAACGAAAATCAAGTAGTTACTTTTTCATTTATTTTCCATAAAAATAAACGAAATTTCTACAAAACAGTTTAATTTTTTTACTGAAGAGTTGAATTTTCAACAATTTAATTTAAATTTTCTGTTAAAAAATCAATTTTTACAACAAAAATTTTTTAATTAGACGTATGAAACTTAAAAAAAATACTGATTCAAAACAGGTTAATTTTTAACCAGACAGTTGCGTTTTTAATTTTAAAAAATTGATATTTTACCAGGAAGGAAGAGTTTTTGAAAACAGAAAAATTTTCACCTAAATAGTTAAATTTTCTACCAAATTGTTGAATTTTCGAGCTTAAATTAAAACTTTCTACAAAACAGATGAATGTTTTTTCAAAATATTTGAATTTCCAATAAAAAATGTCGAAGATCTTAAAAAAAAATTAATTTTAAATAAAAAATAGTTGCATTTAACTAATCAGAAACGAATTTTTGTTTAAACTTGAATTTTCAAATAAAACAGATTACTTTTTACTCAATCAGTTGCATTTTTCACACAAAAAATTGGTATTCTACCAGAAAGACGAACTTTCAACCAAATATTAAAATTTTCTACAAAATTTTTGAATTTTTTACACAAAAAGACAAATTTTCGAAAAAAACATTCGAATTTCCAACAAAAAAATTTCATTTTTAACAGAAACAGATAAATTTTTAACCAAAAAAATTTATTTTCTAACATAAAAAAACTAATTTTGAACCAAATACATACATTTTCAATTCAAATGGTTAAGATTTCTACCAAATTGTTAACTTTTCGAGTAAAAAATGCGAATTTTTTACCAAAAAGTACAAATTTAAAAAAATATATATAAATCTTTAAACAAAACAAATTAATTTTCAAGCGAGGAGTTGAATTTTTTATCATAAAGGAACAATTAAAATATTTTTTTTTCAATAAACAAACAAAATTGGATGATTTTTCAAGAAAATAACTCAATTTTGAACCAAATAATCAGATTTTTAACAAAAAAAATTAATTCTTCAACATAATTTAATAGTAATTAAACTAGAAAATTTCCTTAAAAATAATTTAATTTTTCCCTTGCACACTTTTAAATTTTGGACTGTATGTTAAATTCCAAATAATTCAAATAAATTTGGTAAAAATGTTCAAAAAAAAAAAAACTATTGATTTCCATAAAATTGAAATGAATTTAGATCCATAAAATTCATAAATATTCAAGACGAATTAAAAAATATTCAAATGAATTAAAAACAATTTAAAAATATGAATTTTATGAAATCCTATGAATTCAAGATAAAGGTAAACGAATTTAGAATCAATTAGGAATAAAAACTTTTTAAAAATTCCCAAAAAATCTTTAGAATTAAATAGAATTCAGTGAATTAAAAAAAATTCAAGAGAACTCCAAAAAATTAGAAAAATTTATTGTGAATTAATTCAAAAGAATAGGAAAAATTTTGAAAATCGATCAAGTTTCATTGGTTACAATAAATTTTGAGTGAATTTAGAAGAATTGAGGATAAGTTAATACGAATTCAGAGCGAATTCTAAATTAATTGCAAAAAATATTTGAAATACTTTTAAAAAGATAAAAAAAATTCTATTGAATGAAGTAAATTTAGTAGGTTCCCTAAAATATTAAAAAATATTTTCAAATCCTAAGAAATACCTCATTTTCGTGAATAAATTCTTTGAAAACCAGTGTAAAATATTATGAAATTCCGTGAAATTTTATGCTAATATTTCCTGAAACGGTAGAAAATTCATTATCCTTAAATATTTAAAACGCTTTGAAATCCATTAAAATTAATAAAATTAGTTAATAATTCCTTAGAATCTTTGAAAATAAATTAAGAAATTTAAAAAGGCCTAAGAAGTTTCAAAAATACCCTGAAATCTTTAAAGTCCCTTCAAATTATTGAAATATATTGAAAATTTCTCGGGATCTTAAAAATTACCCTGAAATATTAAAAAAGAATTAAAAATTTCGAAAAATGAACGGGAAACTAAAGGCGGAACTCTTAAAATTAAACTTTTTTACAAGAATTTTCAATTAAATGAATTTAAACGGAAAAATTTCGAATTTTTGACTTTTGTATGTTGTAGAGTTCAAAGATTGAGACTCAGTTCCAAAAAAATAAGAATCCACCTTATCATTTTTAACGGTCTAAATTCCAGAATTAATCAATAAATTAAAAAAATTTAAATTATAGTATTTTAACCAATTTTAAACCAGAAACATTGAAACTTGAACGAAATATTTAAAAATAATTCGTATTTCAAATAATTAAAAAAAAAATGAAAGATAATTCTACAATTAATAAATTCAATTGTTATTTACACATCGAAATTCAACCATTTAACTTACAGATTAATAATTTTTTAAATCACAGTAAAATGTTTTTGGAGAAAAATAAAAAAGAGACAAGGAAAATGAGAAGGCAACCAACCAAATCCCCTTCTGTCTCTTTTTTATTTCTGTCTTCTTTTTTATTTTATTTTTCATTTAATTATTTATTATTTTATAGTTTTTTATTATTTAGATTTAATTTTTTAAACTAAAAATGTAACTTTCATTTTTTGTTCAAAATTGAACCTTTTTATAGAAGTTTAATCTTAGTTGAACATTTATTTTGATTTTATTGAAAATTAAGCTTTTTACTGAAAATGTAAATATTCTATTTTTAGTTGAAAATTTATCTGTTTTATCTTTTTGAGAAAAATTAATTTCTGTTTTTGAAAATTTAACTATTTTGTTAAAAATTCGTTTCCTTTTTGGTTGGAAATTTATTTTAGTAATTGAAAATTTAAGTATTTTATTTTTGGTAAAAAATGTATCTTTTTATATGAAAATTCATGTATTGGGTTAAAAATTAAAATTTTTAAATTGAAGATTCATCATTTTTATTCAAAATGCAAACTATTTCATTTTTTGTGAAAAATTTACCTTTTTCGATACAAAATGTCATCTTTTCTCTATAAAATTTTCTGTTTTGTCGCAAATTTAACAGTTATATTTTTTGTTAAGAATTCCTTTTTTTTCATTGAAAATTCATCTTTTTTGCTGAAAATTCGACTTTTTGGTCAAAAATTCATCACTGTGATAAAAAATTAATTTTTTTGGCTCAAAATTCGTTTCTTTTTAGTTGAAAGTAATTTTTTTAGATGAATCCATTTTTGCTTGAAAATTTATATTCTTGATTGAAAGTGTATCTTTTTTTTTAGGGAAAATTCACCTTTAGGGTTTACAATTGAATTATTCGGTTCCGAATTCATTATTTTTGGTTGAAAATTTAATTCTTCTATTTCTGGTTTAAAAAATAATATTTTTTGTTGAACATATTGTTGTTTCAAATTTAAATAATCAATATTTTAGGACCATTTCGCTATTAAATATTTCAAAATTATATAATAAAGTCCTTGATAGACAGTTTTAAATTCAATAATTTTTTATGTAAATCATATCATAGCAAGATTATTTTGTATTTTTTATGTCAATTTTTTTTTAGTTGAAGATTTAAACAAATAAGTCATTTCAAAATTTAAAAAATGGTGTATTCCAGAATTTCCAGAATGAATAATAATTCTAAAGGAAGATTTTTAAGTTAAAAAATTAAAAATTGAGTTTAAAATAAAAAACGAAAATTTTGGTAATTTTAAGTGGTTTTAATTTTCAATTAAAATTTAATTGTTTAAATTCTGGAAAGTATATGTGAGCAATTAAAAAATTATTAATTTATAATCGATTTAAATTTACTTTCAATAATTTAAATTTTAAAGGGTTTGAGCGTAAAAAAGTTTTAATATCACAATTTTTGGTCAATAAATTTTTTTTCAAATTTAAATTAAGCTCGCATTCGTTTTTTCGTCAGTTTTAATATTAATTTGTAATTTTTTTTTATTTAATTGCAATTTAAAATTCTATAATTTCAGAAGCTTGGCATTTGAAACATTCAAAATTAGTTGTAAACTACTAAATTATCAAATTTTAATCGCTTTGAATTCAAATTTAAAAGTTTTCAATAATTAATTATTTACTTTCAACGATTTTATATATAAAAAATCCTCTGAATGTTGGGTTTTGGATAGAGTCAACTTTTTATAAACCGGGAGAAATTACGAATTATTGTAAAAATATTGTAAAATTCCCGGCCGCCCTGAATTTTGATAATAGTTAACAAAACTGTTCATCAATGCAAATAAACCCTTTCTTCAATATTTAACGCTACTTTTCCCATTTCTATTCGCAGTCCCTGAGCGATGGGAAAAGTGCGCAAAAAATATTCGAATGAAACCCTGGAAGCTGCGCTACACGCGGTCCGATCGGGACGATCTACAAGCAGCGTCAGCAAATTATTCGGTATTCCTAGATCGACCTTGATCGCTGTGAGACAAGGTCGACTCTCAATTGGAAAAACGGCAGGTCCAAGTCCTATATTAAAACCCGAGGAGGAAAATCACATAATCCAGTGGATGAAACATTTAAACAAACGCGGTTTTCCCATCACCAAGCGCCTTTTGCTCACAAGTGTTGCCAATTTGGTGAAAGAATTGCAGCGAGACAATCCATTCAAAGATGGAGTGCCGGGGAAAAGTTGGTATGCCGGATTTTGCACCCGGCATCCGGAAATTGCGAGTCGAATTGTCAAAAAATTGACAACAAGTCGAGCTTCCCTCACCCAAGAATCATTGAGAAAATGGTTTGCTAAAACGAAAGTCTACCTGAATGAAAGACACTTGACTAATCTCGATGCATCCCGGATTTTCCACTGCGAGGAAGCAGCCTTCCATCTTGATCCTAGAAGAGAACGTGTTTTACTATCACGCGGCAATAAAGCTCCCTATAAATGTGATTTTATCGGCGAAAAAAAATCCCTCGCCGCTCTTTTTATGACAAATGCCGCGGGCGATCTTCCACCTCCAATGGTGCTTTTCCCACACGAGAGACTTCCAAAGAGCATTTTGGAAAGATTTCCCGATAATTGGGCGGTGGGCAAGACGAAGGATGGCTGGATGTCGACAGAGTCTTTCTTCAAATACATCGCCAATGTTTTTGAGCCCTGGCTGACGCGAAATAAAATTGAAAGGCCCGTGATTTTATACGTTGATGGCGACTCTTCACACGTCACTCTGCCCCTGATTGACTTCTGCCTGGATCACGAGATCGAAATGCTGGCTTTGTTCCCAAATTCGAATCATATTATCCAACCCTATGACATAGGACTCTTCGATCAGCTGAATCGGGAGTGGAAACGATGCTTGACAAACTGGAGGCTGCAAAACCAGCGGAAATTACGTCGCGAAGAATTTGCAACATTGATGAAGAGTGCTCTGGACGCGATTGATATTCAAAGTTTGATGAAGAGTGGGTTCCGGTCTTGCGGCCTTTATCCGTTCACGCCTGATGCGCTCAATTATGACGAATTCTTCGGAAAAGGAGAGAATATTGTCGATATTCAAATAAAAGAAGAAGAAGAGTCAATGGATTTTGTGAATGAGGAAATGATGAGCAATGGCTTGAGAGCTATCGAATCCACAATGGACAAGACACTGCTTCAGGCGTTCAGACAAACAGAGATGGAAAATGTCCCGTGGACGAGCGACGTTACTAATGCAGGACTCTTTGCCGTTTGGCAGAAGCTGTGCCGAAATTCCCGCAGGACTTCTTCCTCGACCTCGGTTTTATAATTTCATCGTTACTCGATCGTTTTGTAAAATATAAATATTTGTATATACAGTTGAATTTTCAATAAAATAATTCAATTTTCAACCAAATAGTTAGATTTTCGAATAAAATAATTTAATTTTTAAAGAAATAGTGGGATTTTTAACCAAATTGTTGAATTTTTAAACAAATGGTCGGATTGCCTAACCAAATAGATTAAACTTTAACAAAAAGCAATTGCATTTTCAACAAAATAATTGAATTTTCGTTTTAAAAAAATACATTCTTACTAAATAAATGAATTTTTAATCAATTTTGTGAAATTTGAACTAAAAATCAACAAAAAAAGGACATTTTCAACGAGAAAGATGCATTTTTAACAAAATTGATGAAAAAAGAAAAGAAATATTCACTTAAATTGTTGAATTACATTTTCAGTTTAAAAAAAAGGGAATTTTCAACTAAAAAAAATGAATTTTTAAGAAACTAGTGAAATTTTTAATCAAATAGCTGAATTTTACAGAAAATAATGGGATTTTATACTTAAAAATACCAGTTTTCAACCAAAATGGATCAGTTTTTAACAAGATTGTTCAATTTCCAATAAAATAATTAAATTTTCAACCAAAAAAAATAAATTTCGAACTTAAAAAATTATATTTTCAACAAAATACATTAAATTTCTTTCCAAACTTGGATTTTTTAACTAAACAAGATAAATATCTACCCAAAGACAGAATAGTTACATTTTCATTTTAAAAATGAATTTACAAAACAAAAGAGATTATTTTTTAAGAAAAAATTTAATTTTTAACGAAATAGTTGAATTTTCCATAAAAATGCTTTAACTTTAACAAAATTATTGAATTTACAATAAAATAATTCATACCAACTCATTCAATTTCATACCAAATAGTTGGATTTTTTAACAAAAAAAGATAAACATTTAACATCAGTTAAAAAAAAATTAATTCACCGTACGAAAGTAATGATTTTCTAAGGAAATATTTAAATTTTCAATAAAAAAGGATGAGTTTTTATCATAATCGTTGAATTTTTAACTAAATAATTAAATTTTCATTCAAATAATAACATTTTTAACCAACGAGATGAATTTTCAAGCCAAAAAGTATATTTTTAAACTAAATACTTGAATTTTCCATAAAAATACAGTAAACTTCCACGTATGTCCCCCATCGTGAAACGTTTACGCTCACGAATGTCCCCCTTTGGAGGGGCCCC
>JAWWLR010000002.1:15222985-15234727 GCA_035041075.1 Acraspis erinacei
AAAAAATTAATCTAGAACACAAAAGAAATGATTTTTTAAAGAAAATACTTAAATTTTCAACTAAATAGTAGAATTTTCCATAAAAATACTTTAATTTTCTACACAAAAATAACAATTTTTCATAAAATAGTTCATTTTTCTACTAAAAATACCAATTTTCAACCAAATTTGATCAATTTTTAATAAAATAATTACATTTTCAACCAAATAATAATAAAATGTGGAAAAAGATGAATTTTCAACAAATATACATGAATTTTCTACTAAATATTTCAAATTTAATATAAAAGAAATTAATTTTTTAATCAAAAAATAAAATTTCCCGAAAAAATGGAAAATTCACATTTTCAGTAAAAAAAAATTAATTACATTATAAAAAAAAACGAATCATCAATTTAAAAATGAATTTTAAGCTAGAAGAATGGATATTAAAAAAAAGCTAGTAAAAATTAAAACCAAATGGTTGAAATTTACATAAAAATAGATACATTTTTCTGCTTAAAAATGTCAATTTTCAAGAAAATACATAAATTTTTTATCAACAGTTGAATTTTTTAACTAGAAAGATAAATATTTAACCAAAGAAATTATTTTTAATGAAAATAATGGAATTTTCATTTAAATAATAACATTTTTACCGAAAAGATTAATTATCTACCAAAAATGGAATAGTTACATTTTCATTTTATAACTTAATTTCCAGTTAAAAAACGAACTAGCAACACAAAACAAAATTATCAACTAATAACCGAATTTTCAACTAAGAAATGAATTTTTAAGAAACTAGTGAAATTTTCCAAAACATAGTTGATTTTTCTATAAAATAGTGGAATTTTATACTCAAAAATACCAAATTTAAAACAAAACAAAAAAAGATAAGTTTTTAACAAAATAATTAAGTTTTCAATAAAATGATTAAATTTTGAACATAAAAAGTTGCATTATCTACCAAATAGTTAGATTTTTTAACTACAAAAAATAAATATTCAACCAAAAATGGAATAGTTACATTTTTAGTTAGAAAAAAGTAATCTTTATCATAAAAGAAAGGATTTTTTAAGAAAATAATTAAATTTTCTACCAAGAAGGATAAATTATCAAAATGGTTGAATTTTCAACTAAATAATTTAATTTTTAAAGAAAAAGATTAATTTTCTACCAAAAAAGAAATAATTACATTTTCAGTTAAAAAAAAATGTTCCTTAAAAAAATAAGTTATCAACTAAAAAACGAATTTTCAAATAAAAAATGGATTTTTAAGAAACTAGTGAAATTTTAAACCAAATTGTTGACTTTTCCATCACAATAGTTCCATTTTCTACTCAAACATACCAATTTTCAATCAAATAATTAAATTTTGAACTTAAAACCCTAAATCTTAAAAAAAAACATGAGTTTCCAAACAAAAAGGATGAGTTCTTACGAAAATGGTTGAATTTTTAAACTAAATATTAAAATTGTTGTTAATTCCTTGACTTTTTCCTGTTGCCTAAGTTTTCCACGACCAACCACCAACCAGAAATTTGTAATATTTACAATTTGTTTACAAACATTCTCTAAAAGGATAAAAAATGCATGCTGAAGATGAAATTAATCGAATGAATTGAATAAAATTGAATGAATCGTGCTCTGATTTACATAAAAGTGGGCAGAACAACTTCCCAGTACGTAGGTTGTGACCATGAGTTTCAGACTCACCGAGCCATTCTCGATTCACATTTTTCAACTAGAATTTCATCTCACTAGCCACTATTCAATAACAAAAAATTTGTTTTTAACCAAAATCCGTTTTTATTGTTATCAGCTATTAATAAATAAATTTAAACGAAAAATTCTTATTCTACTAATTATCTAGAAAAAATTATAACTAAATTACCAAATTTTTAAAAATAAATTATTTATTTAATTACCTCAGAGATAAAACTTCGACATTTTTCATTCTTTGGAGGATGCTGACGTCTGTTAGTTCCGTTCCCCTGAAAGGAAAAAATATTTTTCTACCAGTTCTTTTTATTATTTAATTTAATTATTTAATTTTTTAAGTAGCAGATTTAAGTAAAAAAATGGTGTTTTAAGTTTTAAAGTCACAGAAATCGATATAAGAAAGAACAGTTTGTAATTAGTTCAGGAAGAGTTTGATTAGTAAGCGAAAAGATTTCCCACGCTGATTTTATTTGCCTCCATTCTAACAGTACTTTTCTTGCTTTCTCGTCTTTCTTACATTTTTAACTTCTCATCTTTCTTTTATATTTGAAAATAAAGAAATGTTTGGAAAATAAAATTAACATTAAACAAGAGGAACGACTGGAAAATACCAAAAAAGAAAATTCCCGATAATCAAATATTTTGTCAAAGAAAACATTTTTTTATTGTTTAAAGTTTTTTCAAATTATTTTTTGAATTTAAAATAACAATAATGGCATAAAAATTGTAATAAAAAATAAATTTAAAAACAATTAGGCTTCGAACGAAAAAAAAATCTTCTCAAATCTTCTCTGAGCCCAATAACATTTTGCAAATAAACTTTACAGGATTTAATTTAACCGAAGATGGAATTTTTGAAAATTAAAAACTTGATTTATGATAACGTTTTTCTTATTCAATTTTTGAAAAATAACATGCAACTTTAAAAATAAAATTTTTCGTCCAGAAATATATGTTTTCAATTATTATTATTTTGAATATTATACCAAATTTCTTTGATAAAAGTATATGATTGTTTTGTTTTTAATAAATAAATATTATTCATTGAAAAAAAAACTTTATTGTAATTTTATAGATTTTATAACTCGGATAATTTATTATTCGGGAATTTACAAATTCAGTAATATTATAAACTGAGGACGACTGGAAAATCCCCCCAAAAAATTAAATTTCCGAATAATAAAATTTCCAAATTTAAACAATCATGAATAATAAAATTCACAAATAATAAAATTTCCAAATTTAAAAATTCCCGAATTGAAAAATTGAAATTAAAATAACAATAATTGAAAAAAATTCTTCCAGAAATATATTTTTGTTTTAATTATTGTGATTTTAATTTCAAAAACTAATTTTAGAAACTTTAAACATTAAAAATAATTGATTTTTATCAAATACTTTATTATTGTATTTTTAATTAATAAATATTCAGTATTATTATTACTCGGCAATTTTATTATTCGGAAACATTAAATCAATATTTTAAAAAATAATCCGATCAAAGTATTTTATTTATTATTTTATTAATTTTTTTATTTCCGGGACTTTTCGAATTCTAAAATTTTAAATTGTCGACAATATTCTATTTTCTAAAATTTTCTATTTCCGGAAATTTTATTTTTTTGGGGGATTTTTCAGTCCCGAATATTTTATTTTTGATTGAACGTATTTTTAATTGTTCAAGTTTATTAATTTTATCATTTGCAGGACTGATAAATCCCGAAAAATAAAACTTCCGAAACTGTAAAATTCCCCAATTTGAAAACTCCCGACAGAAAATTGCCGAATGATAAAATATCCCAACTAGAAAATTCCCGAATTTAAACAATTAAAAATTGCTGTTTTAAATTAAACATTATTTATTTGAAATAAAGTAATCAAATATTTTTATAAAAGAAAAATGTGTTTAATGTTTCAAGTTTTGATAAATAATTTTTTGAATTAAAAATAAAAATAATTGAAAAAATATATTTCTAAATGAAAATTTTTAAATGTTATAAAAAATCAAATTGTGTATTTTTAAATTAATTTTTTTATAAAATTTTTAAACAATTATTGTAATTTTCAATTCCAACAATAATTTGAAAAATATAACTTTTTCTTTTGATTCTTTGATCAAAATATTTTATTATTGTATTTTTTATATTTAAATATTTATTAAAAAACAATTTTTTTAATTATTTAAATTTGGGATTTTTCTATTTCGGGACTTTTATGTTCCGGAAATTTTATCATTTTTTATTCATTATTGTATTTTTGAATAAATAGATAATATTTCAGACGACTGAAAAATACTGAAAAATAAAATTCCCTAAATTGTATGATTTTCGAATAATAATATTCCCGAATTTGGAGAAAAAAATTTATTTATTAAGAATACAATAATGAAATATTCAAAAAATAGTTTGAAGAAGTTAAACATAAAAAAAATAATATTTAGGACGACTGCAAAATGCGAAAAAATAAAATTCTCTAAATTGTGAAATTCCCGAAAATTGCCAAAATTATAAAATTGCCGAAAAATAATATTCCCAAATTTGGAGAATGGAGAAACAATAAAATTTCTGACCATTTCGAAATTTTATCAAAATGCAAATTCCTGAATTATAAAATCTCCAAGACTGTAAAATTCACAAAATTGCAAAATTTACGAATTTAAACCTTAATTTTAAAATAAATTATTCATTATTCTCGAAAATTTTATAATATTATTGAAATTGAAAATTTCCGAAATATAAAAACAAGAGAAAATTCCCGAATATCCGGAATTTTAAAATTGGGGATCTTTATATGTTCGAAATTTTCTATTTCTAATATTTCCTTTCTCGGCATTTGTCAGTCGTCCCGCATAATATTGAATTTTAAAAAAAGTTTTATTTAATACTATATTATAAGTATAAATGAACTCGGAACACGAAATTATTGACAAATAGAAAAATATGATTAAACAAAAAACAATGGAAAGCAAATAAAGAAACTTACCAACAATTAAGTTGTTTGACATTTGCCAAATCCGAAGCTCTCGTCCTCGCAATAACCATTTCTTCAGTGAGTCTCACCATCGTGAATTATTAAGAATAATTCAGATTTTATCACTTTTTTTTATTAAATATTTAATGAACACGAGAAACCGACGGAAAATTGGGACAGATTTTATTCGATTCCTTTATTTTATCTAGCACTTTCACATGCGGAATTTAATTTGTTTTTTAAAAGTCGAATAATCTTGGGTTTCTAACCTTCAAGTTGAAGATTTAAATGGTAAAGCCAATCGAGAGGATTTTTCGCTTTTTTGACTTCGCACTGGAAATTTTGGAGCCATAACAGCCCACTTTACGATATTATTTAAATAATGTTGATAAAACAAGTCACGACACGACCGAAAATCCGGAATAGGAGTAGTTCTTATTTCATTGTTCCCTTTTTAAGATTCCATTTCGATTTTTGCGTCTTCTACCATTTAAAATAAGGAACGTGGAATGGACCCGCGCGAAATTTGAATTAAAAATATTTTATTTAAAAAAATATAAATTTGTTTTCAACAAAAGAGTTAAATTTGCAAAAAATATTAATTTTTTACCAAAGAAACTAATAATTTTCAAAACAAAAAGATCAGTTTTTAATCAAAATGGAATAGTTATATTTTCATTTAAAAAAATTGGTTCTCGATTTAAAGAAAAAAGCATTTTTAATAAAATAGTTAAATTTTCAACCAAAGAAATGAACTTTTACCCCCAAAAAAATAGAAAAGTTGAATTTTCAGTTTGAATATTTAACAAAAAAGTAGTAGATTTAATAAAAGAGATGGATTTGAAATAAAAATTTAGATAAATTTTTGGTTAACAAAAATTAATTTTTAATTAAAAGAAAAAAATTTGAGATAAGAGATGAATTTTCAAATAAAATATATAATTGTCCAATAAAAAATGGAATAGTTCAATTAACAGTTTAAAAAATTAACTTTTAATAGGAAAAATCCCATTTTTATTAAAATAGTTCAATCTTTAACCAATAAACGGATTAAAAAAAAAATTAGTTCAACTTTCAACCAAAAAATTAAATTTTCAATCAATAATATTATTTTGCAGACAAACAAGACGATTTTCAACAAAAAATGTTTTTTTTCTTAAACCAAATAGTCGAGTTTACAACTAAAGTCAAATAATTTAAAATCAAAAATAGGAGTTAAATTTTCTTTTCAAAAAATTCATTTTCGACCCATAAAAAATGCAACAAAAAAGTAAAATTCATTTTCTAAAAAAAAAACCACGAATTTTCAACGAATTAATTGAATCTTTCAACTAAAACCGATTAATTCTCAACCGAAAATGCGATAGTTAAATTTTCGGTTACAAAAATAAATTTTAACAAAGACTAAATTTAAAAAAAAAATTCAACAAAATAGTTAAATTTTCAACCAATAAAATCAAATTTTCAACAAAAAACAAAACTTTCAACAGAAACTGAGTTTTTCAGTTACAAAAACGAATGTTCAAAACAACAGAAAATGGAATATTTAAATTCTTAGTTGCAAAAATGAATTGAAAAAAAGAAAATTTTCAAAACAAAAAAAAAAATGAATTAAAAAAATAACTTTAAAAAAATAGTTAATTTTAAACTAATACAGTTTAAAATTGAACTATTTTGTTTAAAGTTCTATATCTTAATTTATTTTTATTTTTTTTTAATTCTCTTTTTTCAATTCATTTTTGTAACTAAAAATTTAAATATTCCATTTTCTGTTGAAAGTTTTGTTTTTTGTTGAAAATTTGATTTTATTGGTTGAAAAGTTAACTATTTTGTTGAAATTTGTTTTTTTTTTAATTTCATCTTGGTTAAAATTTATTTTTGTAACTGAAAATTTAACAATTGCATTTTCGGTTCAACCAATAAAATCCATTTTCCAAACAAAAAATAATAATATTCAACAGAAAATGGAATATTTAAATTTTTAGTTACAAAAATGAATTGAAAGAAAGAGAATTAAAAAAAAAGAAGTTTAAACAAAATACTTAAATTTTAAACCAATAGAATTAATTTTCTATCAAAATTGAAATCTTCAAAGGAAAATAAAAAACTTAATTTTTCAGTTACAAAAATGAATTTTCAAAAAAAAAAAAAAATAATAAATTGTCAACAAAAAAATTATTTTTCAACAAAATACTTCAATTTTCAAGCAATAAAATCCATTTTCAAAAAAAATATTCAACAGAAAATTGAATATTTAAATTTTTATTTACAAAAATGAATTTTCAAAGAAAGAAAAATGAATTGTTAGAAAAAATTTAATTTTCAACAAAATACACGAATTTTCAAAGGCTTAATTGAATCTTTCAACTAAAAGCGATTATTTCTCAACCGAAAATGCAATAGTTAAATTTTCAGTTACAAAAAAAAAGATTTTAACAAACATGAAATTTAAAAAAAACTTTCAACAAAATAGTTAACTTTGCAACCAATAAAGTCAAATTTGAATTAATTAAAAAAAGAACTTTAAACAAAATAGTTAAATTTGAAACCAATACAATTAATTTTCTACCAAAATTTAAAACTTCAAATGAGAATAAAAAACGGAATTTTTCAGTTACAAAAATGAATTTTCAAACAAATATACTCAATTGTCAAAAAAAAAAAATAATTTTCATTCAAATACATACATTTTCAACCAATAAAATCCATTAAAAAAATATATATTCAACAAAGAATGGAATATTTAAATTTTTAGTTACAAAAATGAATTGAAAAACGAGAATTTTCAGAACAAAAATGAACTAACAAAAAGACCTTTAAATAAAATAGTTAAATTTTAAACCAAGACAGTTAAAAATTTAACAATTTTCTTTAAATTTCTTTTTTTTTAATTCATTTTTTTTTGTTTGACAATTCTCTTTTTTTCAATTCATTTTTGTAACTATTAATTAAATATTCCATTTTCTGTTGAAAGTTTTGTTTTTTGTTAAAAATTTGATTTTATTGGTTGAAAATTTAAATATTTTGTTGAAAAATAATTTTTTTGTTGACGATTCATTATTTTTTGTGTTGAAAATTCGCTTTTTAAACTGAAAAACGCAGTTTTTATTCAAATTTGAAGATTTAAATTTTGGTAGAATATTAATTGTATTGGTTTAAAATTGAGCTGTTTTGTTTAAGCTCCTTTTTTTTAATTCATTTTTTTGTTGTTGAAAATTCTCTTTTTTCAATTCATTTTTGTAACTAAAAATTTAAATATTGCATTTTCTGTTGAAACTTTTGTTGAAAATTTGATTGTATTGGTTGAAAAGTTAACTATTTTGTTGACATTTTTTTTTATTTCATCATTTTTTAAATTTAGTTTTATAACTGAAAATTTAACTATTGGATTTTCGTTCAACCAATAAAACCCATTTTAAAAAATAAAATATTCAACAGAAAATAAAATATTTAAATTTTTAGTTATAAAAATGAATTGAAAAAAGATAATTTTCAAAAAAAAAATTCCTTAATAATTCTTTAATAAAAATAAAAAAAGAACTTTAAACAAATTAGTTAAATTTTAAACCAATACAATTAATTTGCTACTAAAATGTAAATCTTCAAATCACAATACAAAACTGAATTTTTCAATTACAAAAACAAATTTTCAAAAAAAAAAAAATAATAAATCGTCAACAAAAAAATTAATTTTCAACAACATACTGAAATTTTCAACCAATAAAATCAAATTTTCAACAAAAATGGAATATTTAAATTTTTAGTTGCAAAAATGAATGGAAAAAAAGAGAATTGAAAAAAAACAAAATTTAAACAAACTAGTTAAATTTTAAATCAATGAAATTATTTTCTATCAAAATTTAAATCTTCAAATGAGAATAAAAAACTACATTTTTCAGTAACAAAAAAGAATTTTCAAAAAAAAAGAAATTGTCAACAAAAAATAAATTTTCAATCAATAAAATCAAATTTTCAACAAAAAACGGAATATTTAAATTTTTAGTTACAAAAATGAATTGAAAAAAAAGAAAAATGAATTGTCAACGAAAAATTTAGTTTTCAATAAATTACTGAAATTTTAAACCAATACAATTAATTTTCTATCCAAATTTGAATCTTCAAATGAGAATAAAAAACTGAATTTTTCAGTTATAAGAATGAATTTTCAAAAAAAATGAATTGTCAACAAAAAAATTAATTTTCAACAAAATACTTAAATTTTCAACCAATAAAATCCATTTTCAACCAGAAACAAAACTTTCAACAGAAAATGGAATATTTAAATTTTTAGTTACAAAAATTTAATTTTCAATAAATTACTGAAATTTTAAACCAATACAATTAATTTACTATCAAAATTTAAATGTTAATAAATTTATAATTTTAATAAAATAATTAAGTTTAAACTAATAGTGCAATTTTCAAACAAAAGTGATGGATTATAAACAAAAAATATAATAATAGTCTTGTAAAAAACAAAAAAAAAATCACATTTAAACCAATGTGATTTTATAAAAAAAACATGATTATCAACAAAATACACGAATTTTCAAAGAATTAATTGAATCGTTCAACTAAAAGCGATTATTTCTCAACCGAAAATGCAATAGTTAAATTTTCAGTTACAAAAATAAATTTAAAAAAAGATGAAATTAAAAAAAGTTCAACAAAATAGTTCACTTTTCAAACAATAAAATCAAATTTTGAACAAAGAACAAAACTTTCAACAGAAAATGGAATATTTAAAATTTTAGTTATGAAAATGAATGGAAAAAAGGAATTTTAAACAAAATAGGTCAATTTTAAACCAATACAATTAATTTTCTACAAAAATTAAAATCTTCAAATGTGAATAAAAAACTGAATTTTTCAATTACAAAAATGAATTTTCAACAAAAAAAAATGAATCGTAAAAAAAAAATAATTGTCAACAAAATACTGAAATTTTCAACCAATAAAATCAAATTTTCAACAAAAAATAAAACTTTCAAAAGAAAATGGAGTATTTAAATTTTTATTTACAAAAATGAATTTAAAAACGAGAATTAAAAAAAAATGTATTAAAAAAAAAGTTTAAACAAAATAGTTAAATTTTAAACTAATACAATTAATTTCCTATCAAAATTTAAATCTTCAAATGAGAATAAAAAACTGAATTTTTCAGTTACAAAAATGAATTAAAAAAAAATGAATTGTCAATAAAATACTTAAATTTTCAACCAATAAATGCCATCTTCAAAAAAAAATATATTTAACAGAAAATGGAATATTTAAATTTTTAGTTACAAAAATGAATTTTCAAAAAAATAAATTGTCAACAAAAAATTTAATTTTTTTTAACAAATTACTGAAATTGTAAACAATAACATTAATTTTCTATCAAAATTTTAATTTTAATAATAGTAACAATAGTAGTCTTTTCAAAAACAAAAAAATCACTTTTAAACCAATGTGATTAATTTTCTAAAAAAACATGATTATCAACAATTATATATTCAACAGTTATATTTTCATTTAAAAAAATTGGTTTTCGATTTAAAGAAAAAAAAACAGTTTTAATAAAATAGTTACATTTTCAACCAAAGAAATTAACTTTTAACCAAAATGATACATTTTCAACGATAAAGATGAATTTTTGATCATAAAAGATATTTTATTTAACAAAATACGACAAATTAAAAAAAAACTGAAGTTTTTATGAATTTATTTTAATTTTCAACGAAAAAAAAAATATTTTTTAACAGAAAACATGAATTTTCAAATAAAAAAAGAGGATTTTGCAACAAAAAATGAAAAAAGTTGAATTTTCAGTTCAAACATAAAATTTCCATTAAAAAAAACAATAATTATAAAATAGTTACATTTTCAACCAAAGAAATAAACTTCCAAAGGAAAGGATAAATTTTTCATCAAGAAAATTAATTTTTAACAAAATATATGAATTTTGAAACATAAAAGTCGAATTTGCAACAAAAATGGAGTTAAAAAATTAATTTCCATTAAAAATATTTTTGAACGAAATACTTACATTTTCAACAAAAGAAATTAATTTTCAACCAAAAAGAATAATTTTTGACCAGGAAGATTAATTTTCTACCAAAAAAGATACATTTTTTTGGCAAAATGCATCAATTTTCAAAAATACAGTTGAAGTTTTAACAACAAAAAATGCATTTGTAACAAAAAATGAAATAGTTAAATTTTCAGTAAAAAAATTCAATTAGAAAAAAGACAATAATGATGAAATTGTTAATTTTTCAACCAAAGAAATGAACTTCCAACCGAAAGAGATAAATTTTTAACAAAATGCATAAAATTTCAATTGATAAAAACGAATAGGCTTAAAAAAATTCAATAGTTGAATTTTAGGATAAAAAATTAATTTTCAATTATGAAAAAAACTGATTATAAAACAGTCAGATTTTCAACCACAGAAAGGAATTTTCAGACGAAAAGATGATTTTTTAACCAAGAAGATTAATTTTTAACAAAACACATTAAATGTTCAAATAAAAAGATAAATTTGCAACAAAAATAGAAAAGTTGAATTTTCCATTTGGATAGGGATTCTTTCTCAACCGAAATTGCAATAGTTAAATTTTCAGTTACAAAAATAAATTTTAACAAAGTAGTTAAATTTTCAACCAATAAAATTAAAATTTCAACAAAAAACGAAACTTTCAACAGAAAATGGAATAATTAAATTTTAGTTGCAAAAATGAATTGAAAAAAAGGGAATTAAAAAAAAAGAACTTTAAACAAAATAGTTAAATTTTAAACTGTATTGATTTAAAATTTAACTATTTTGTTTAAAGTTCTTTTTTTTAAATTCTCTTTTTCAATTCAAAAATGAATTATCACAAAAAAAATAATTAAAAAAAAATACCTAAATTTTCAACCAATAAAATTTAATTTACTATCAAAATTAAAAATTTCTAATTAGATTGGAAAAGTTAATTTTTCAGTTACAAACATTAATTTTCAACAAAATATTTAAATATTCAAACAATAAAATTAAGTTTCAACAAAAAGTGACAAATTTTCCACCGAAAATGGAATAGTTGAAAT
>JAWWLR010000002.1:15239511-15251266 GCA_035041075.1 Acraspis erinacei
TCCACCCATAATTTCCTAAACTTTCTCTCATTTCATTTTCCCTAATTCCCATTTTCTCATTTACCTTTACTTCTCCACCCCTAATTTTCTATACTTACCAGCCTTTCATTTCCTCTCATATCTTCTACTTCATCTCCCCTCATTTCCCATATATCCCTTCCCCTCATTTCTTCTACTTCCCTCCCTTCAGTTAATTTCACGCCTCTTTCATTTTCTCTAATTCCACACTCCTAATTTCCTATAATTCTCCTCCTTTAATTTCCTACTATTTCTTCTACTTCCACCCTCTCCTCATTTCCTATACGTCCCTACCCTCATTTCTCCAGCTTCCCTCTTTCATTTCATTACACTCAACTACCCTAATTTTCCCTGAACCCCCCTTCCCATAATTTTCTAGAAATACTCTCATTTCCCTTTTCCTTATTTTCCTTAACTTCCCCTACTTTCCCGTCCCTAATTGCCTATACTTCCCTTCCTTTAATTTTCTCATACTTCCGCTCCCCTCACTTCCCAAATAATTTCCCCTACTTCCCCTTCCTGGAAAAAAGTACAACGAACGGACTACTAAATTCTAAAAGAACTCGTTTTTATTCCCCTTTTTCCACTTTGATTTTAAATATACGATGTTTAAAAATACAATTGTTTGTTTTGCAACTATGTAGAAAATTATTCTATTCAAAACTAGAATGTGCTACCCTTTTTTATAACTTGCAGAATTATCTACATTAATTAATTAATTACCATTTTTAATTTTCACATATTTAAAACTAAACTATTAAGGGTCTAAATAAAACTTTTAAGCTAAAAATTACATTTTTAACAAAATAGTCGAATTTTTAAACAAATAGTTAAATTTTCGATGAAAATGGTGAATTTCACACAAAAAGGTTTAATTTAAAACAAAATAATTAAATTTTTAAGAAAATAGTTTATTTTTTGAACAATTGGTCGAAATTAAAAAAAAAATAATTCAAAAACGTTTAAATTTTCGACCAAAAGATGAATTTTCTACAAATTAGTTTAATTTTCAAAAAAATAATTAAATTTTCATCAAAATAGTTAAATTTTCGATTTAAAAAAAGATGAAAATCCAACAAAACAGTAATATTTGGAATTAGAACCAAAAAAAAGATGAATTTCCAACAAAAACGATAATATTTTATATTTCAACATAACAAAAAAAGAAAGAATTTTCAAAAACATAATTAAATTCAAAAAAAGGCTTTTAAACAATTGGTAAAGTTTCACATAAAAAAATAAACTCCAATTAAAAAAAGTTAAATTTGCAAATAAAAACTGAATTTGTTGGAAGATATAAGAATTTTCAACAAAATAATTAAATTTTCAGCAAAATAGTTTAATTTTTTAACCAAATAGTAGAAATTTCGACCGAAAAAGATAAATTTCCAATAAAAACTGCAATATTTGATATTAAAAAAAAAAGAATGTTCACTAGAGTTAAATTTTCAACAAAATAATTAAATTTTTTTAAATATTTAATTTTTAAAATAATTGGTAGAAATTTCGAACAATAAAATAGACCTTTGATATTTCAAATAAATAATTGAATTTGTTAGAAGAGTCGAATTTTCAACTAAATAATTAAACTTTCATAAAGATAGTTTAATTTTTAAACAAATAGTTGAATTTTCAACCAATAAAGATGACTTTCCAACAAAAAAGTAAAAATTTCAACAAAATAATTAAAGTTTGAGCAAACTAGTTCAGTTTTTAAACATTTAGTAGAAATTTCAAACAAAAAAGAATAAAGTTCAATCAAAAACATTCGCACTTTTAAACAAATAATAGACGAGAATAGAGTTTTCAATCAAAAAAAGTTGAATTTTCAACAAAATAGTTTAATCTTAAAGCAGATAATTAAATTTTCAACCAAATAAATGAATTTTCAACCAAAAAAGATAAATTGTCAACAAAAACTGTAATGTTTGATACTTAAAAAAAGAAAGAAATTACACAATATAGTTGAATTTTCAACTTAATAATTACATTTTTAACGAAATAATTAATTTTTTAAACAATTTGTCAAAATTTGAAAAAAAAGAATAAAAATAAAAAACGATTGCATTTTTAAACAAATAATTGAATTTGTTATAAGAGAGTAGAATTTTCAACAAAAACAATAACATTTGATATTTGAAGAACAAAAAAATGGTTAAAAAAATAGTTAAATTTTCCAAAAAAATAATACAATTTTTATCAAATTTTTAAGCATATAGTTTAATTTTCAACCAAAAAAATATGCATTTCCAACCAAAACTGTAATATTTGACATTAAAAAAAATAGTTTTAACAAAAAAAGATGAATTTTCAACAAAATAATTAAATTTTCATCAAAATAGTTTAAATTTTTATCAAATAGTTGAATTTTCGACCAAAAAAATACTTTCAAACAAAAGTTACAATTTTCAACAAAACATTTGTTTTTTCAAACAATTGCTCTAAATTTGAAATAAAAAATAACAATCTCATATAAAAAACATTTGCATTTTCAAAAAATTACTTGAATTTGTTAGGAGAGTACAATTTTTAACAAAAAAAAGATGAATTTTCAATCAAATAAATAAATTTTTAACAAAATAAATAAACTTTCAGGAAAATAGATCAATTTTCATTAAAATAAATAAATCTTAAACAAAATAGTTTAATTTTTAACCAAATAGTTGCAGTTTTTATTTTAAAAAATATGAATTTGCAGGAAAAACTGTAATATTTGATATGTAAACAAAATAATTTTCACAAAACAGTTGAATTTTCAACAAAATAATTATATTTCGAACTAAATAATTTAGTTTTTAAACAATTGTCCGTAATTTTAATCAAAAAAATAATGATCCTGAATCAAAAACAGTTACACTTTCAAATAAGCAATTGAATTTCTTAAAAGACGAGTTCAATTTTCAACAAAATAATTGAACTATCATAAAAATAGTTTAGCTTTTAAACAAGTAGTTTAATTTTCGGCTAAAAAGATGAATTTCCGACAAAAAATGTAATATTCGATATTAAAAAAAAAATGAATATTCCTAAAATGGTAAAATTTTTAACAAAAGAGTAACATTCACAACAAACTAATTAAATTTTCATGAAAATAGTTTAATTTTGAAGCAAATAGTTTAATTTTGAAGCAAATTGTTGAATTTTCAATAAAAATTATGAATTTCCAACAAAAACGGTAATATTTTATATTTCAACAAAAAAAAAGAAATTTTTTTCACAAAATAGATGAATTGTCAAAAAAAAAATTAAATTAAAAAAAAAGAAATTAGTTTTTTAAACAATTGGTTTAATTTTTAGGAAAAAAATAGATTTTCAACAAAATAATTAAAATGTTACCAAAATAATTTAGTTATTTAAATAATTGGTAGAAATTTCGAACAATAAAATAAACCTTGAATTAACCTTAAAAAAATAAACTTTAAAAGTAAATAAAATGAATATAATAAATATTATAAATTTAGAATAAATAATAAATAAATAAATGTTTAATTTTTAATCAAATAATTGAATTTTTTATCCAAAAAATACTTTCAAGTAAAAAAGTTAAATTCACAACAAAATAATTAAAGTTTTAACAAATTAGTTTAGTTTTTAAACAATTAGTCGAAATTTCAAACTTACAAATTTACAACAAAATAATTACATTTTTAACCAAAACGCTTAATTTATGAACAATTGGTCGAAATTTCGAAAGAAAACTTTAACAAACAAAATTTTAAAATTCGACAAAAAGGTGAATTTTCCTCAAAATAGTTAAATTTTCCAAAAAATAATACAATAATTATGAAATTTTTAAGCAAATAGTTGAATTTTCAAGCAAAAAATATGTATTTCCAACAAAAACTGTAATATTTGAGATTTAAAAAAAAGAATTTTTAACAACAAAAGATGAATTTTCAATAAAATAGTTTATTTTTCAACAAAATAATTAAATTTTCCTCAAAATAGTTTAATTTTGAATCAAATAGTTGAATTTTCGACAAAAAAAATACTTTCAGACAAAAGTTAAATTTTCAACAAAAATTTTATTGTTCAAACAATTGCTCTAAATTTAAAATAAAAAATAACAATCTCGTATAAAAAACAGTTGCATTTTTATACAAATACTTGAATTTGTTAGAAGAGTAGAATTTTTAACAAAAAAAAGATGAATTTTCAATAAATAAATTTTCAACAAAAGAAATAAACTTTCATGAAAACAGATCAATATTCATTAAAATAAATAAATCTTAAACAAAATAGTTTAATTTTTAACCAAATAGTTACAGTTTTGATTTAAATAAATATGAATTTGTAGAAAAAACTGTAATATTTGATATGTAAACAAAATAATTTTCACAAAACAGTCGAATTTTCAACAAAATAATTATATTTTTAACTAAATAATCATAAAATGGTAAAATTTTCAACAAAAGAGTTACATTTTCAACAAACTAGTTAAATTTTCATCAAAATAGTTTAATCAACAAAAACAAAATAAAAAATTTTCACAAAATATATGAATTTTAAACAAAATAATTAAATTTACAAAAAAAGGAATTGGGTTTTTAAACAATTGGTAGAAATTTCACGTGAAAAAATAAACTCCAATTTAAAGCAGTTACAAACAAAAAATTGAATTTGTTGGAAGATATAATAATTTTCAACAAAATAATTAAATTTTCATCAAAAGAGTTTAGTTTTTAACCAAATAGTAGAACTTTCGACCTAAAAAGATAAATTTCCAACAAAAACTATAATATTTAATATTTTAACAACAAATTAATTTTCACAATAGATAAATTTTCGACGAAAATAATGACTTTCAAATAAAAAAGTTAAATTTACAACAAAATAATTACATTTTTTTAAAATAGTTTAGTACTTGAAAAATTGATATAAATTAAAAAAAAAAGAAATCTTTAACCAAGAACATGTAAATTTTCGGCAAAAACATTTTAATTAAAAAAAAAAACAATTAAATTTTCATCAAAATAGTTTAATTTTTAACCAAAAAAAAGATGGATTTTCAACAAAAACTGCAATATTTGATATTTCAACAACAATAAATTTTTCACAAGTGTTGAATTTTCAACAAAATAATTGAAATTTTACCAAAATATTTTAGTTTTTTAAATAATTGGTAGAAATTTTGAACAATAAAATAAACCTTGAATTAACCTTTAAAAAAATAAACCTTAAATAAACTTTAAAAATAAATAAAATAAATATAATATTATAAATTTATAATAAACAATAAATAAATTTAAATAAATAAAACTTTCAATTTTCAAATAAATAATTGAATTTGTTAGAAGAGTCGAATTTTCAACCAAGTAATTTACAACAAAATAATTAAAGTTTTAACAAACTAGTTTAGTTTTTAAACAATTAGTCGAAATTTGAAACAAAAAAGAATAAACTTCAATAAAAAACATTCTCATTTTCAAAAAATAATTGAATTTTTTAGAAGTTAATAGAATTTTCAACAACAAAAAAGATAAATTTTCAACAAAATAGTTGAATTTTCGACCAAAAAAGATGAATTGTCAACAAAAATTGTAATGTTTGGTAGTAAAAAAAAGAAAAGATTTTATATAAAATAGTTGAATTTTCAACAAAATAATTACATTTAAAAAAAGTAATTTTCGACATTGTAAAGAAAAAATTAATTTTCACAGAACGGTTTCACTATTAACCAAACATTAAAATTTGTTATACCGAAAAGAATTTCTAAGAAAAACAATAAGATTTGATATTTCAGGAAAAAAAAATATTTTCACAAAATAGTTAAATTTTAAAACAAAATAATCAAATTCGTATCAAAATATTATAATTTTTTAAGCAAACAGTTAAATTTTTAACTAAACATTTGATTTTTTAAGCAATACTCAAATCAAAAACACTTGCATTTTGAAAAAAATACTTTATTAGAAGAAAGTAGATTTTTTAACAAAAAAAAGATGTATTTTCAATAAGATAAATAAATATTTAATAAAATACTTTAATTTTTAAACAAATAGTTACAGTTTTTATGAAAAAATATGAATTCGCAAGAAAAACTATATTATTGTTGGTGTAAAATAAAATAATTTGTACAAAATAGTCGGATTTTCAACAAAATAATTATATTTTAAACTAAAAAAGAAATATATTTTTTTTTAAATCATCTAAAACAGTTGAACTTTCGACTAATAAAGAAGATGGAAAGAATTTTTAAAAAATAGTTAAATTTTCAATAAAATAATTAAATTTTTAAACAATCGGTAGAAATTTTAATCGAAAAAATAATTTCCTATTAATAACATTTGCATTTTCAAATAAATAATTAAATTTGTTAGAAGATAGTAGAATTTTCCAAAAAATAATTAGTTTCATAAAAATAGTTGAATTTCCGAACTAAAAAGATGACTTTCAAACGAAAAAGTTAAATTTTCAACAACAAAATGAATTAATTTTGAGGAGAATGGATTAAGTTTTCGTCAAATAGTTAAAGTTTCGACCAAAGAAGATTAATTTCCAACAAAGACTGTAATATTTTATATTTCAACAAAAAAGAATATGAATTTTCAACAAAATAAGTAATTTTTTAACCAAATACTTCATATCAAAATGTAAATTGATCATCCTCTACAGTTATTTACTCATAAGAAATGTATTATCGAAAAATCAATCCTATAAACAAGGTCAAACAGTAAAATTAAATAACGCGTTTTACTTCAAATTATATCTTATTCATAAATCTTTAAAAGAATTTTCTCAAATCCTAAAAAAATGATTACGAAACTCAAAAAACATGAAGAGATATCATAAATATTGATAAACAAAGGAGAAGAATTTTTGACATTTTCGACAAAGAAAAACATAACCTCAAACTAAAGTGGGTCACGGAAAAATGCTTCAAACCCGAAAAAGGGAGTAACGAATTTGAACAGGGAAGATTAAAAAAGGACTATAAAACGCTCAAAATAAAATTCAAACCCACAACAAGTGGTTCTGTTGTCTTAAATCGCGTCTTTTTTCAAACATAACCTCGAACTTTGCGAAAACAAAGCGTCGAGTCGCGCTCAAGTCCATTTTTCTCCACTAAACAATTTCGCAAATAACGTTTCGATCAAATAAATTGAGGAGGAATATAAAAGAGACGATTGTGGTTTTACTCACACGTGCTGGCATTTTAAATCACATCACACGAACGCGAAAGACGAATCGATCAAAAAATTCGGGACTGTTTTTTTTAGGTTATCTACGTCTTAATTAATGGCGCGATGGCTCGGGAAATTCAAAATGTGGAAATTGCGAAGTTCGGTAAATTCGAGGTTTTTCTCTATTTTGCTGTCTGGAGTGGGTCTATTTTTTACTCCATGTATCAGGTTCATTTGACGGAGTTCTGTGAGTAATTTTTTGTTTTGTTTGTGGATTATTTATTCGAGTTTGGAGAAGGAGATTAAATTCAGGGTGGACGTAGGTCAGGGAAATGTCAGGAATTTTTGAACAAAATCTTAGAAAAGTTCGGGAATTTCTATGAGAGGCACTTTAAATAAATGTGGAAGATAATAAATTTGAATTTGAATTTTTTTATTCTGGTTATAAATCAGCTCTTTTTCTGAAAAATTAATTATTTTTTAGAAAATTCAAAGTTTTTAGTTAAAAGTGCAACTATTTTGTTGAAAATTTTATTATTTTGATGAAACTTCGTGTATTTAGTGGAAAATTAATTAATTTTTTATGTTGAACATTAATTTTTTGGTAAAAAATGCAATTATTTTGTCAAAAATAAAACTATTTCGATGAAAATTCATACATTTTGTAGAAAGTTCGTTGCTTTTTTATTAAAGAATTAATTTTTTAAATTTAAAATCCAGACATTTCAATTTTGATTGAAAATTCATCTTTTTCATTTGAAAATTCAATTACTTAGTTGAAAATTGTTGTGTTTAGTGGAAAATTAATACATTTTTTTGGTAGAAAATTCGCCTTTTTTGTTTAAAATTAATTTTTGTAATAGAAAATTTATATTTTCTATTATTGATTATATATTTATGGTTTTAGTTAAAATTCGAATATTTTGTTGAAAATCCATTGTTTTTTAGTGAAAAATTAGTTTTTGAAATTTAAAATGGGGACTTTGGTTAAAAATTAGATTTTTGGTTGAAAATGAATTTTTTCACTGGAAATTAAAATTTGTAGAATATTCAATTATTTTGTTGAATACTCGTTTTTTCTGTTGAAAATTATTATTTTTTTTTTTAAATTTAGTTTGAAAATATTGGCTGAAAATTGGAGAATCTTGTTGAAAATTCTTATTTTTTTTTGCTGAAAATTAATTTTTTTTACGAAAAATTTAACTTTTCCATTCTTGATTGTAGATGGATTTTTTAAATTTAAGATTCAAATATTTATTTGAAAATTCATGTATTTTGTTAAATATTTTTTTTAATTAGTTTTTTCTACTGATAATTAAACTTTTCTATCATTGATTGAAGAGTGATTTTTTTTAATTGAACATTTACGATTAGTCTGAAAATTCATGTATTTGTTGAATATTCTTTTTTGTCGTTAAAAATATTTTTTTTACTGAAAGTTAAAATTTTGAATTATATATTATATATTATTTTTTTTGGTTGAAAATCAATTTTTTTCACTAAAAATGTACCTTTTCCATTTTCGGTTGTAAATGGATTTTTTTTAAATTGAAGATTAAAATATTTATTTGAAAATTCATGTATTTTATTAAATATTCGTTTTGTTTTTTTGATAATTAATTGTTTTTTACTAAAACTTAAATTTTTCCATTTTTGGTCGTACATTTTTTGGTAGGAAATTTATCATCGTGGTTGGAACTTATTTTTTGTTTTAAAATTTAACTAATATTTTTTTGTTGACAATTCTACTTTTTAGTTGAAAAATCATCTCTGGTTGAAAATTCGTTTTTCTTATATTGTTGAAAATTAATTATTTGTATTAAAAATTAAAATGTTCTGTTATTCGTTGAAAATGGATTTTATTTTTAATTGTAGATTTACGATTAGTTTGAAAATTCATGTATTTGTTGAATATTTGTTTTTGTTGTTGACAATAATTTTTTTTTAACTGAAATTTAAAATTATGCAATATTGTTTGAAAATGGATTTTTTCAATTGAAGATTTACAGTTAGTTTGAAAATTCACGTATTTTGTTCAAAATAAAATTTTAACTAATAATTTACTTTCTCAATTTTTGGTTGTAAATGGATTTTTTCAAATTGAAGATTTAAATATTTATTTGAAAATTCTTATATTTTATTAGATATTCATTTTTTTGTTTAAAATTTGTTTTTTTACTGAAAATTAAACTTTTCCATTATTGATTGAAAATTGATTTTTTTTAATTGAACATTTACGATTAGTCTAAAGATTCATGTATTTTGTCAAAAAATAGTCAATTATAAGTCCAAAAAAAAACAATTTTTATGAAAAATTGTTTTTCTTTTGTTGTTGACATTTTTTTCTTTAAAATTTCATATTTTTGGTAAAAAATGTATCTTCCTGTTCATATATTTTTTGAAAATTCGTCTTTTTTTGTTGAAATTAAATTTTTTTAACTAAAAATTTAACTTTTTTCTTTGTGTTTGTATATTTATTTATTTTTTTAATTGAAGATTTAAATATTTATTTGAAAATGTATGTATTTTGATAAAAAATCATCTATTTTGTTTAGAAAATTCATCTAGTTGCTTGATTTGACAATTTTGTTCAAATTTCTTTTATTTATGAAAATTCTCTTTATTTCCTGAAAATTAAATATTGCCATTATTGGTCGAAAATTCATTTTTTTAAATTGGCAATTTACGATTATTTTGAAAATTCGTGTATTTCGTTGAGTATTCGTTTTTTTGTGGAAAATTAATTTTTTTACTGCAAATTAAAATGTTGCATTATTGTTTGAAAATTGATTTTTTTTTAAATTGAGGATTTACAATTAGTTTAAAAATGTATGTATTTCGTTGCAAATCAATTTTATTAACTAAAAATTTAACTTTTCATTTTTGGTTGTAAATGGATTTTTTTAAATTGAACATTTAAATATTTCTTTGAAAAATCAAGAATTTTATTGCATATTCGTTTTTTTATCATTAGTTCTTTCTTTTACTGAAAATTAAACTTTTCCATTATTCATTGAAAGTTGATTTTTTTTAAATAAAAAATTTACGATTAGTCTGAAGACTCATTTATATTTTGTCAAAAAATAGTCTTTTTTGTTCAAAATGAATTTTTTTACTAAAAATTTAAGTGTTTCAATTTTTGTTTGAAAATTTATTTTAAAAAATTGAAGATTTATTTATTTGTTTGAAATTTCATGTATTGTTTTGAATATTGAAATAAAACATTGGAGAATTTTGATAAAAATTCGTCTTTTGTTTTGTTGAAAATTCATTTATTTACTAACAATTTAATTTTTTCACTTATGGTCATAAATAATTTTTTTTAATTGAAGATTCAAATATTTGTTTGAAATTAAATTAATTTTTTGTGAAAATTAAAATTTTATATTATTAATTAAAACTTGATCCTTTCAACTTGAAAAATTACGATTATTCTGAAAATTCATGTACTTCGTTGAATATTCGTTTTTGTTGTTGAAAATAATTTTTTTTACTGAAAATTAAAATTATGATTCATTATTTGAAAATTGATTTTTTTAATTGAAGATTTACAATTAGTTTGAAAATTCATAAATTTTTTGAAAATTCGCCTTTTTTTAGTTGAAATTAAATTTTTATAACTAAAAATGCAACTTTTTCATTTTTGACTGTAAATTGATTGTTTTTTTAAATTGAAGATTTAAATATTTATATGAAAATGCACGTATTTTTCTAAAAATGCATTTTTGTAATTGAAAACTCATCTATTTGGTTAATTTGAGAATTTTGTCAAAAATTCTTTTTTTTTTGTTTCGTTAAAACTTCTTTTTTCTTTTTTACTGGAAATTAAATATTTCCATTATTGGTCTAAAACAGAATTTTTAAATTGGTAATTTACTATTATTTGAAAAAATCGTGTATTTCGATGAATATTCGTTTTTGTTGTTGAAAATTAATTTTTTCACTGAAAATTAAAATGTTGCATTATTGTTAGAAAAATATTTTTTTTTAAATTGAATATTTACAATTAGTTTGAAAATTCATATATTTTTTGAAAATTCGTCTTTTTTGGTTGAAATTAAATTTTTGTAACTACAAATTTAACTTTTTCATTCTTGGCTGTAAAATGATTTTTTTTCAATTGAAGGTTTAAATATTTCTTTGAAAATGTATATTTTTGATTGAAAACTCATCTATTTGGTTGATTTGAGAATTTTCTCAAAAATTATTATTTTTTTTTACTGAAAATTAAATAATTCCATTATTGGTCGAAAATGGAATTTTTTAAATTGGTAATTTACGCTTATTTTGAAAATTCGGGTATTTCGTGAGTATTCGTTTTTTTGTAGTTGAAAATTAATTTAATTAATTAAATTTTTTAAAATTTAATTTAATTAATTAATTTAATTTAATTTAATTTTGTTGTTGTTGAAAATTAATGTATCTCGTTGAAAATAATTTTCTCTTAACTCAAAATTTACCTTGTTCATTTTTGGTTGCAAATGGATTTTTTTTAAATTGAAGATTCAAATATTTATTTGAAAATTAGTTTATTATATTGCATACTCGTTTTTGTTGTTGAAAATGAGTTGTTTTTTTTACTGAAAATTAAACTTTTCCATTATTAATTAAAA
>JAWWLR010000002.1:15254099-15264766 GCA_035041075.1 Acraspis erinacei
TCCGATTCTTTTAATAAACAGTATAATTAAAGAATGAATTCATAAAATGGGCAATGGTTATAGTAAGGAAACTAATCTCTAATTCTTATGAGGCTTCAACTTCGAATTATGTTGTGTATATTTTTATAATGACGTCATACGTGACAGTATATTTAAATTTAAATCTGTCGTATTAATTGTTCGAGAAGGATTGGCTCTAAAACTGAAAGTTCTTGTTTCGTCAAATTTTTAATTCAGGTACCTATTTTGTATATTTTCTTCTATAAAATGAAAACATTATTTGAAGGTTTTATTTTAATTTTTATAATTCATTTAGGAGTATGCTGAATAAACGAGCATCCTAGGAATTTCGTTTTAATCATTCTTTTTTACATGAGGACCTTGAGACCTAAAAATAAAAACATCCTTACATATACATTATCTGTTTACAATGCAAAATTCAATTATCTAAAGGCATGTTTTAAAATGATCGGCAAGCCAAACTGCAATATACGTTGGAAAGTAACGAGATCTATCAATTTTAAATATGTAACCATTTGCTTCGCTCAAGGGATGCAAGCTGCAAGCCTAAGCATTCTCCATCCCATATAAGGGTTAGAACATACAATTTAATGTCTGACCTATAGGGAAGAATATTTAGTATTTACACTACCATCAGAAATCGTGGATACGACCAGCGAAAGTGCTATTAAAAATCACTGCTGAGTTTTCAACGTGAATAATCGTTCCAAAATTGAGCAAAAAACTGTTTTAAGAACCGTTAGAAAGCTTATCAAATTATGCGTAAATTCAGCTCGACTGAAAGTTTTTTTTTGACTTTTTAAAGAAAATATACTACGGAAAAAGTTTAAAAAAATGTTTAATAAATTTTCAAATTTTGTGCCTCCACTTCAACTTCTGACATGGTCTAGGAAAGTTATAGCAAAAATCTCAAATGCATGCCAATCTGTATTTGAACTCTTATCTTGAATTTATGCTAATAAAACTTAAGAAATCTTTAAGGGTTCTCGAGATACGAATAAAAATCTCCACGTGTGTTTGCACCAAATATAATTACAGATTTTCCGTAAGTATCCTAAGTCACAAGATTTTTTCAGTTTTATTGGCCCTAATTAAAGATAAGACTATTAGGGCTCAATTGGCGCGTAATAGAATATTATTTTAAAAAGTTTTGTTAAATGTCTCGCTCCATTTTCAAACGAGTAATCACGTTTCAAAGTCGGGAGTGATCTTTAATTGTACTTTCGCTGACTTACCTACAATTTCCGACGGTACTGTACTAAATGCTATGTGACATATAATACGTATGCAACTTAAGGAAAGTTCTGGAGCATCGATGAAGTTTGGAATACGACATTCAAACAGTACAACAACTTCCTCGTCGCTGTTATGACTGGCTTCCTCGATAACGTCCGGATTTCAATCCCGCGCTGCATATCGAGAATGCACAATGAGCTATGCACTTTAGATGAATTGCAGCGGCCACGTCTATCGCTTGTGTTCCTCTGATGTTGGAAACTCGGATTAGAGTTTGAAACTCAAGACCAAAAGTCGATTTATTCTCAATCCTTAATAGAAAAATACATAACTACGTCATAATCCCTCTTTATGTAACATATATCCATTATTTTCTTTTGAGAAGTGTTTAATTTAAAGTTTCAAAATTATAAGAGATTTATGTATCAATTTTTCGCTTACTGTCGTGAACGCCAACGTTGAACAGTTGGACAGGAGACCCGGATCCGTGGCCAAAAATCGGAAATACATCAAAATCTAAAAAAATGAAATCTTAGTTCACTTATATATGTTTTTTGAGGGTGCTGGTTCCAAATCTAACGTCAAAATTTAAAAAAATCATTTAGCAGGTTCATTATGAAGGATGAGAATGTTAAAAACATTCTCAAAAAATTTCCTTACATAAAATAAAACACTTGTGTCCTTAGTTAGCCTATAATAATATTAGTTACCGGGATCTACCACGACGAGATTACTTCATCATCATCCTTTAATTCAGTATTGTCTAAATTTCAAATGTTTTGTAGACGCCTGGCAAGTCAGAATTATTTAACTCTAATTTTGCTGACATACTGCTTCCAACTTGAAATTTTGCATCACTTCTAGATTTGAGAGATCGTAGACAGGTTATTCAAGATTTGTCTTCTGCTTCTGGGATATTTTTAATATTCAAATTCAGTTTCGATACAATCTGATGAATAGTCGCATCCAAATTATTATTTACTAGAAACTAGATCATTTCTCATTTGATAAATGTCATCATTATACACAAAAAATTGAAACCAAGAAAAAAAGTCTACGAAAACAAAAAGTATATTCTGTATCATTCGATAATATTTCAAAGCGAAGTAAACACTGGTAAAAAATTGAAAAATACAGCGCAACGCCAGACGTGCGTTTGTGTGTGGCGGCTCGCATAACTCAGGTAAAGGCAAATCGGGATAGTTAGTGGCGCTCGAAAAATTTGGCACCCCTACCGAGAAGTATACATAATAATGAACACACTGTTTTAAAATTTAACTACAATTTTTTTGTTTAGTAACACTTTTTTAAGTTATGTATGTCCAAAAGATAGAAGGACAAAATGACCGTTAAAAAATGACGGATCCATCACCATATTAAATATTTCAGGGGGTCACTTGTGTACACTTGTGTACACGTAATCGTGTACACAAGTTGCAAAAGCATCCAAGCAGCACTAAACATATTTCTAGCTATATCTTCTGAAATACTTAGAATTCAGAGCTGAAACTTTTCAGAAATGTTTACAGAGTTTTGTCACAAATTAAGCTAAAAAATCGATTTTTTCGATTGACACAAGGAGACACCCTTAAATTATACGAAATGCATCTAATTAGTCTAATGACTTCCTCTCTGCCAAAATGACAAACTCGTTCTTCAAAATGAGACGTCAGCAAAAAACCAAATAAAATAATAATTAGAAGCAGCATCTATGGCACGAGACTCCTTTTATTAATTTTTTCAGTCACTCGGTAGTCCCAGGTATAAATGACATTTGTGTCAGTTAAGTCGAAAAAAATGGATACATAATCATACCCACTTAATGCAACGTTATAGTCCATCCCTAATTTTGGCCCCGGTCTACAATGTCCTGATCCAGAGTTGCGGACGATCAATCTTCATTTGACGCCAAAAAAGATGATTGATTGCAAACCGATCGACCATCCGCGAAGGGAGTCGATCGTTAAAATCCTCAGGTCGACCGAAATCAACGTCATGCTAATTTTACGCATTCCGCCCTTTCTTTGACTACCGTAAAAAAATCATCAAGTCTTCATTCATCGATCAACCTTTTTCTGCAATAGCTCACTACTTTTTGCACCCAACGGGTGAAAACTGAAAATTTTCTATGAAAGGGAAACGGGGTGACCTCAGGCTTAACAGATGTGCAACAAAATTCATGTCTTGTTACAAGTCACATCAATTTTCCTCATTTAAGTGCCTTGTACAAGTTTTATCAGAGTCAATAGGAAAGATCGTTTGAAAACTGATTCATTTCTCACAAGGTTTTGTCAAATTTTCATTCTTTGCGACAATGTATTGTGCGATCACTTCCTGTTTCTCAAAAAGATTTAACCAGCTTCAACCGTTACCAATTTTGTCCTATTTTTACCCCCCCCCACCCCCCACCTCTATAACCCGATGTGACGAAGTGTCTGTGCGGTTAACGATACGTTTTGCTAATTATTTTCAAATAATTAAAAATATTACAATATCAATCTGTACAATAAAAAAATTCTCTCAAAACAGGGAAAATAGGGGAATAAATTCTTTTACGTAAAAGAAGGTAGATACTATATTGAATTTAATGAGAAATGATTTTAATTTGTACATTTTTATGTAAAAATATATTGTATTTTTTAAACAAAATAGTTGAATTTTTCACCAAAAAAGATGACTGTATAACAAAATAGTTTAATTTTGAACAAAACAATTCAACCTTTTACCCAATAGTTAAATATTTAAGGAAATATTTAAATTTCGAAGCCAAAAAGGTGATTTTTTAAATATAGTTGAGTTTTTGACAAACAAATTATTTTCTACTAAGAAAAATAAACTATCTACCATAAAAGAACAATTTTAAATTCAAGAAGACGATTTTTTAAAAACGCAATTAAATTTTCAAGAAAAAAAGACTTTTTAACAAAATAGTTGCATTTTCAAATAAATAATTAAACTTTACACCAAATTTTCAACCCAAAAAGACGATTTATTTTCCACCAAAAGAGCTTAATTTTTCCCCCAAAAGGGCGAATTAAAAATAATGGAAACTAAAAGTTGCAGTAACAATCAAATAGTTAAATGTTGAAGCAAAATTGCCGCGTTTTCAAAAAAAAGTTGAAATTTTTCACCAAATAAATAAATATTCGAGCCAAAAAGAAGAATTTTTTAAATAAAGTTAAATTTTTTAACTGAAAAGTTATTTCTAACCAAAAAAAGCTAATTTTCTACCATAAAAATTGAATTTTTAACCCAAAAGGAAGATTTTTGAACAAAATATTTCAATTTTTAATTAAAAAAAAGACTATAACAAAATATTTTGATTTTCAAACAAAATAATTAAACTTGATACCAAATAGATAAATTTTCAAGCCAAAAAGATGAATTTCTTCGTAGTCAATTAAATTTTCCTAAAGAGCTGAATTTTCCACCAAAAAGGATGAATTTAAAAGAAAATTCTTTTTAACAAACAGTTGCATTAACAATCAAATAGTCAAAATTTAAATTAAAAAAACGACTTTTCAACAAAATAATCGAATTTTTAAGAAAATAGTTAAATTTCTAAGCCAAAAATACGAATGATTTAATACAGTTGAATTTTCCTCAAAAAAGTTATTTTCCATAAAAAAATGAATTTTCTACCATAAAAAATAAATTTTTAATCCAAAAGGATGAATTTGGAATAAAACAGTTAAATTTTCAACCCAAAAAGTTGACTTTATAACAAAAAAGTTAAATTTTCAACAAAATAGTTGAATGCCTAACTAATAATCGCCTTTTGAAACAAACAAGATTTAACTTTAATAAATTTCAGTTTTTCAAAACAGTTGAATTTTGGGCCCAAAAAGATTATTTTTTAACAAAATAGTGAAACATTCATCAAAATAATTGTTATTTTTTAATATTTGAATTTTTAAGCCGAAAATATTTTTGTTAACAGTTGAATTTTCCACCATAAACGATAACTTTATAACAAAATATTTTAACAACAATGTAGTTCAAAATTTTTACCAATAGTTAAATTTTCAAGCCAAAAAAATAAATTTCCTTGTAGACAATTAAATTTTCTACCAAAAGAACTGAATTTTCCACCCAAAAGGATGAATTTAAAAGAAAACGCTTTTTAACAAACTGTTGCATTAACAATCAAATAGCATAAGTTTAAATCAAAAGAAACGACTTTTGAACAAAATAATTGAATTTTTAAGAAAATAGTTAAATTTTTAAGCCAAAAAGGCGAATGATTTAATACAGTTAAATTTTCGCTTAAAAAAGTTATTTAAAATTTAAAAAAAATGAATTTTTTACCATAAAAAATGAATTTTTAATCCAAAAGGACCAATTTTGAACAAAAGACTTAAATTTTTTATTTAAACAGATGACTTTATAACAAAAAAGTTTAATTTTCAACAAAATAGTTGAATGTCTAACTAAATACTGGAACTTTATACTTAACAAAAATTATTTTCAACTGAATATTCGATTTTTTAAACAAAAAAGATTCCAATTTAATCAAAATCGTTTTTTTTAAACAGTCAAATTTTCGACAAAAAAAGATTATTTTTGAACAAAATTATAGACAAAAAAAATGAATTTTCAACCAAAAATCGAATATCCAAGCAAACAAGATTTAACTTGAACCAAAATCTGTTTTTCAAAACAGTTGAATTTTCGAGAGATTATTTTTTAACAAAATAGTGAAATATCCAACAAAATAATTAATTGTTTTTAAATAGTTAAATTTTTAAGCAAATATTAAAATTTTTCAACCGAAAATATTTTTTTAAACAGTTGAATTTTATACCATAAACGATAACTTCTTAAAAAAATCTTTTAACAACAAAAAAGTTAAAGCTTCTTACCAATAGTTAAATGTTCAAGCCAAAAAGACGAGATTTTTCGAAAACAGTTAAATCTTCAACCAAAAATGGGTAATTTTCTACCAAAAGAACTGAATTTTACACCCAAATATAAGAATTTAAAAAATAATTTATTTACAAACCGTTGCAGCAACAAGCAAATAATTAAACTCTAAAGTTAAAGAAACGGGCTTTCAACAAAATAGTTAAATTTTTAAGCCAAAAAGGTGATTTTTTTATTATAGTTAAATTTTCCACAAAAAAATTGTTTTCAACGAAGAAAAATAAATTTCAAAACCTAAAAGATGAACTTTCAATCCAAAACGACAACTAGAAAAAAAATTAATTAAAAGGGAAATTGATCAAAATAGTGGAATTTTGCACCATAAACAGTAACCGTATAACAAAATATTTTAATTTTCAAAAAAAGAGTTCAACATTTCACCAGATAGTTAAATTTCCAAACCAAACAGACGAAATTTTTCGAGAACAGTTGAATTTTCAACCCACAAACATTAATTATAATTATAATAATTTTAACTAATCAGTTGCAGTAACAATCAAATAGTTAAACTTTATAGCAAAAGAAAAGAGTTTTCGACAAAATAATTGATTTTTAAGCGAATAGTTAGATTTTTAAGCCAGAAAGGTGACTTTTAAATAGTTAAATTTTCAAAAAAAGTTATCTTCTACAATAAAAGGTTTTTGAACCATAAAGGATTTCAATCAAAAAATCAAATTTTTAATAAAGCAGATAAATTTTTAATAAAAAATTATTTCATAACAAAATAGTGTAATTTTCAATAAAATAATAAAATTTACACCAAATATTTAAATTTTAAAGTCAAAACGATGATTTTTTCGAAAAAAGTTGAATTCTCAATCAAAAAACATTAATTTTCCACCAAAAGAGTTTAGTTTTCCAACCAAAAGGACAAATTAAAAAATAATAATGTGAAACTAAACAGTTGCAGTAACAGTAAGGACGAATTTTTAACAAAAAATTTCAATTTTCCATAAAAAACTATGCCGTTTTAAGAACATATTTTGATTTTTAAAAATATAATTAAACCTTTAACTTGATAGTTACATTTTCAAGTCAAAAAAACTAATTTCTTCGTTGTAAGTCAAATTTTCAATCAAAAAGCAATTATTTTGTACCCAAACAGCTGAAATTTCCACCAAAAAAGATGAATTTACAAAAATTTTGTTCGGCAAGAAAACTGAATTTTCTAAAATAAAAGGTGAATTTTTAATCCAAAGTGATTAATTTTCAACAAAACAGTTGAGCTTTTGACCCAAAAGATGAATTTATAAGAAAATAGTTCTAGAAAATGATATTATTCTTTCACCAAATTTTAGAATATTCAACAAAATAATTAAATTTTTAGCAAAATAGTATTGGAACTTTCTACCCACAAAAAGAATTTTTTCCTCCAATAACCGAATTTAAAAAAATAAAATTAACCAAAATCAGTTTTCCAAAAGAGTCGAATATTTAGACCAAAAAAGATTTTTTTTAATTTCCGAAATATTCTAGAAAATAATTTAATTTTTTTTTTAAAGTTGTTTTTTAAGCAAATAATTTCACTTTTAAGTCAAAAATTTAATTCTTTAAACAGTTGAATTTTTAAACTCAAAAACGTTTTCAACTAAATCGTCGAATTTTCAAATAAATATGATTAAACTTCAACCAAAAACAGTTGCATGTTAGGCAAAATAGTCTAATTTTCAATCCTAAAAGACTATAATATTTCAGAAAACAGTTCAATTTTCAAAATTTGGATTATCAAAAAAAGTACATTGTCAATTATAAAATGAATTTTTAATAAATAAGGATGACTTTTCTAGCATAAAAGATCAATTTTAAATAAACCAATTAAATTTTCATTCACAAAAGATGACTTTAGTATAACAGACTTAAATTTTCAACAAAAAAGTTATTTTCAACCAAGATGAAGTCCTAACTAAATAATGATTAAACTTCAGACAAAATCAGTTTTTTGAAACAGATGCATTTTTAACAATAAAAAGGATGATTTTTTTTAACAAAATAGCTGAATTATTTTTAAAAAATTGAATTTTTAACAAAATATTTGAATGTGTGTCCGAAAAAGATGACTTTAGCAAAGGAGTTAAATTTGTCAATAAAAGAATTACAGTTTTGTCAAAATAGTAGAATTTTTAACGAAATAATTGAATTTTCAGTCCAAAGGGACCACTTTTTTTAAAAGTTGAATTCCTAAGAAAAATGTTCATTTTCTAAGAGAATAAATTTAAAAAGAAAATGTTTTGATTTTTAACCCAAAAAGTGACTTCAAGATAATAGTTGAATTTACGAAATAGTTGAATTTTCAACTAAAAAGCAATTGCAATCACAAAAGGATTAGTTATATTTGCAAATCAAATAGTTAATTTTTAAATAAGACAATCAATTTTCTACTAAGTAATTGAATTTTCAACAAAAAAATATGAATTTTAAAGCAAATTAAAAAATTTTTTAAGCAAAAAGATTAGTTTTTCGCCAAGAAGATTCATAAAAAGACAAATTTCGAACAAAATGCTTAAACTGTCAACAACATTTGTGTAGTTTGAAGCCAAAAATATTTTCTACAAAGTAGTTAAATTTTGAAGACAATAATATGATTTTTACATGATTTTCCAACAAAAAATGTAATTTCTAATAAATAGTTAAACTTTCAAGTAAATAGTTAAATACTTAACCAAATAGTTATATTGTCTATAAAACATTGGAATTTTTATTCTGAAAATATGAATTTTTAATAAAAAACTTAATTTTCAACCAAATCCATTTACTGGATTTTTTATCCAATAACGATGGAATTGTTTGGGCTAAAAGTTAATTTGTCCACGGAATATTACCGAATTAGAAAATTCCCGAATATTAAAATTGCCGACAGTTCATAATATTACAGAATTTGAAAATTCCCGATAGAAAATTGTCAAGTTATAAAATATCCGAATTGGAAAAGTGCCGAATTTAAACAATTACAATTTTTTTAGCAAAAATCGAAATTTAAATTGACATATATTTTTTTGAAAATCTCTAGAAGGTACAATGCAATCAGAGCTTGATTTTTTTGGGTTCAAAGGGCGAATTTGGTCCAATTTAACTTAAAAGCTGCAAACTAAATTCTCATTTTTAAAAGTGAAAATTGAATTTTTTACACCTTATAAATTTGACATAATTTGCTCCTCGAACAAAAAAAAAAAACAAAAATCACCCATTCTTTTCATCATACCTTATAACGATTTTCAAAAATATGTATATAAGTTTGAAGCTCGATTTTTGTGGAACGCTTTTTGTATTTTTTTAAATACGAAGCATATTTTAAAAAATTCGTCACCCAGAAATATTTTATTTAAAATTATTGTTATTTTAAATTCAAGAGATAATTTTCGAAATTTAAAACATTAAAAATAATTTAAAATAATACAATTTCATTATTGTATTTGTAATAAATAAAAAATATTTATACAAACATTGCAATTATTTAATTTCGGGAATTTTTCAATTCGGAAATTTTATAATTCGGCAACTTTTTGTCGGTAATTTTATTCTTCGGGAATTTTCCAATTCGATAATATTATTAACTGCAGGGAATAATATTATTCTGAAATTTTCCAATTCGATAATATTATAAACTGCCGTCAATTTTATTATTCTTGAATTTTATTATTCGGGAACTTTACAGTGCCGGGAATTTTATTTTTCGGGATTTTTCAGTCGTGCCAAATAATAAAATTGCCGAAAAAGAAAAATACCTAATTGGAAAATTACAGAATTAAAACAATTATAATTTTTTTATAAATATGTTTTATTGCTTACAAATACAGTAATGAATATTTATTTCTTAAAATTATTTTTAATGTTAAAAATTTCGAAAATTATTGTTTGAATCTAAAATATTAATAATTTTAAATAAAATATTTCTGGGTGGAGAATTTTTTGTAATTTACATATTATTTAAAAAAATACAAAAAGTGTTCTCAAAAATCGAATTTTAAATTTATGTTAAATTTGACCAAAGTTGCTACTTGAACCCAAAAAAATTAACCTTTGTTTGCATCGTACGATTTTTTCGAACGCTTCTTGAATTTTTTAAATACTATGCTAATTAAAGAAAATGCGTCACCCAGAAATATTTTATTAAGAATTGTTGTTATTTTAAATTCAAACAATAATTTTCGAAATTTTAAACATTACAAATTATTTTAAAAAATCTGCCCACTTCGCGGGAACATTCTCATCGCGCACAGCTCGCTTCGCTCGCCAGTTTGAGCGCGCGTAGGGTGCGCGGATGTTGAATCTCGCGCTTCGCGCTTGATAATAGGATACCTCGCGCTAGGACATACTTACACCTAGCGCTTCGCGCCCGGATATTTATTCTTTTTATTTGGAATGCTTGAATGAAACTTTGTAAAAAATATCTCTTTTAGATCACAGTATTTTTATACGTCTTCGTATTCTATGCATTTTTCTACTTAATCAAGTATAGGTAAAGATTAAGTTGCTCAAAACTCTGTAGG
>JAWWLR010000002.1:15294624-15307901 GCA_035041075.1 Acraspis erinacei
GACGAGGAGATGAAAAGATTTTCGGGAACGTGTTTGCATTCATAATAGTCAATTAAACTTTTTGTTTTTATTTAGTATCTATATTCTTAGTAGACTTAGTAGGGTTAGTTGTTAGAATTATGAATTGCTTTCGGAAAATATAGTTTCTTATTCTTGGTGAAGTCAAAACTGGCTATGTTTAAATTTAGGCTGGGTGCATAATTTATGTTAAGGCTGGTTTTTGGGAGACAAGGGAAGTTTTTTGAAAATTAATTTTTGTAGTTTAATTATACAATGTAAGACAAGTGCTCCAAATTACTTTTCAGAAGTATAGCTTTTACACAACTTATATGTCCTTTAGAGCATTTCAGAATGCATAAACAAAATTTTAATATCCTTTATAACACTCATCGTGTCCAAAATTTAAATCATCAACACGAACTGTACAAAAATCGATTGGAAAATCAATATTGCGACATTTCAAAGAAATAGATATGATGCAAATGGCTAAAATATTAATCCAATGTTTTCAGAATCATGCAATCTAAACACTTTATCTGAACAACGATTGGAATATATTATTCAGAATTTTTAAAATTGATTTCGTCTTTTTAAATTTTTTCGATGTTAACATCAAAGGCTGTATATTTTTACTACATTTGATACCTTACTTACAACTGAAGGGTTACGTTCTGTTTTTGAAGAAAACTCTCTAAGCAATAAAATTGATTGTTAATGATTACATATTAGAAGATACTAGAATATAAAGATTCCTTTTTAAAATTATTGACTGTTTTCACTATGAACGGGGAAATTATTATATTTTTAAATAGTTCGCAGACAATAATGTGGTTTCCTATTGTATTTGCTGTATCAACGTTGGAAGTTATTCGAAGCTTGTATGTTTTGAAAAACTCATAATGTACAAAAGGTAAAGAATTTAGAATCGGAAGGATAGGCATTCTTAAAGAAAATTAAGTTTAAGAATAAGTGATTTCTACCAAAATAGTTATTGAAACTGTAATAGAAATAATTAGATGTCTAAATGAAATTGATGCAAGATAGTTTAGGTAAACCGCTACTAATCGGGAAATTTCATAGTCCGTTTAATCAGATTATTTGCAGTATTTCAAGATCACGAATTGATATTTCCGAAATTTGATTCGTATTTAAAATTATAATAACAGCGTCTGAATATTCTCAGATACATATTTTTTTAACTATCAAATTTTTATATTAACTTTTTTAAATAAATTCAATTTCGTCAAATAATCGTTTTGTTTAAATTAGATAAGAATGTGTTCGTTAACGTCGACTTTCGAGCTAAACTTTAGGCGAAGACAAGTCTCTTGCGCGGCGTCAGATATGCTGATTTCATTTCTTCAGTTATTTATTTATCAAAACAATGGCGATTGTTGAAACCTTTTTGGTCTTAAAAACGGAGAATGTACAAAAAATAGGACACGTACTGCATTTATAATAATATATTCTAAATTATTGGCATCAATTTCGTGTGAAAAAAGTTAAATGTTGAAAAAAGCACTAACAAAATGAAACTATAAAGTTAGGAAACATTCTAGAAAATACTCTTGTCTCTCTAATTTTTGTAAATATTAACGTCAAATACATTTGCACCTGTACTACATCCGACACCTTATTTGCAACTGAAGGAAAAAGTTATTTTTTTAGTGATGTTATTACCAAAAAAAAATTATTTTTTATCACACTGCCATCACAAGCGCCGGGAATTGATATTTTTCTTGATAGTTTTATTAAAAATGGTTCAACATATTCTACTGCTGTTGGAGTGTTTACGAAGTTTAAAAATAATTTCAGGGCCGCGTAGTGTGGAAGAAGAGTTTTGGGAGGAAGTTTCGAATTTTGACAACTTCCATTATGAATGAATTTAAAAAAGGCTAAATCCTTGAAAGAGAGCCCACTGACACATTCAATTGCTATAATTGTGAAATATTGATTCCTTAAAAAATTAAACAAGACTAGAATTCTAAAGGAACCACTTGAAAAAATTTAAAAAGTTACTGCATCGATCCGTACCTTTAAACTATACATAATCAAATCCAATCCCACAAACCATGAACACCTACTTAATACGCTCATTAGCCTTGCAAAGTCGAACCCTAGACCTTCAAACCTTAGACCGTCCAAACCCGTACCCTCAAAAAATATACCCTTAAAACCTAGGACCTTAAATTCTGCGATCTGAAATCCTAGACGAATATATCTTGGACCTTTAAACAATAGACGCATAAATCGCATATTCACAAACAAAGGTTACACACTCATCAACCTTAGGCACTTAAACTCTAGACCATCAAACTGAAGAATTTCATACCCTACCTTCCTAAACCATAAATCTTTAAAACATAGACGCATAAACCATAGATCCAAAAATTCTGGTCTCACAAACTTTGCACATCTAAAGAATACACAAATAAACCTTGGACAGCCTAACCCTAAATAATCAAGCCAAAGGTTTTCAAACCCTAAACTCCTAAACTATGGACCTTAACACCTTAGATTCACAAACCATAGTCTCAAAAACTTTGCACACCTATACAGTACACTTATACTCTTTGGAAATTCTGTTTTGTTTTAAAATTATTATTATTAGGCTTTTGGTTTACATTAAGATCTACGGTTGAAAGGCCTATGGTTTAGGAATCTAGGGTTTGAACATAGGGTCAGACTCTCTAAGTTTTATTTCTGTATTATTTAGATGTGTAAGCTTCGTGAAACTATGTTTTGTGTTTTTAGGGTTTATGCATTTAGAGTTTAAAAATCAATGGTTTCGGAAACTAGGGTTTAAATTTTTTTAGGGTTTCATATCGTATGATTTAACGTTCTACGGCTTAAGGGTATAGGTTTTGAGGGTCTAGGGTTTGAAGGTCTAAGGTTTGAAGGTCTAGGGTTCGACTTTCAAGATTTATGAGCGTATTATTTAGGTTACTGGGTTTGTGAAATTGGGTTTGTAGATCTATGTTTTAAGGGTCTCTGGTTTGGGAACCTAGGGTTTGAGGGTCTAGCGTTATTAGATTCAGGTCTCATTGTATTTTTAAGATTTGTCGTTCGATGCCTTAATTTTTAAAACTTTTTCAATTTGTTTCATTTGGATTTCAAGTCTGTTTATTTTTTAGATATTCAATATGTCACAATTATAGCAACTGAAAGTGTTAGTAGGTTCTCTTGCAAGTATTTAGCAATTTCTGCTTTGGAATCCGTTGAGAATTGGATCTAGGCTAGAATTTGGTCCATTTTATCCCACAGTGTGTCATCTCCAATTTACATATCGCCATGACTTTTTTTCATAATGACGAAAGATCTAAAAATCTTTGGACAATCTTCTTGGAACCCTGGGGAACATTTTTCTCACTGGAAGTTGTCAAAATTCGAAACTGCCTCACAAAAGTTTCTCCTTTGTGTATATGCATCCTAGATTACGAAGAAAATATATTTAAAAATTCGCACGGCCCTGAAATGTTCTCCTTTTTAACTCGTAAAAATTTTAACAGTCGTAGAACATGTTGAAGAATTTCAAATAGAATTTTCAAGAAAAAATTTAAATTTTGGCAAAGTACAACTTTTTTATAATGACCTCTCCATTGGGGGCCACAAAATTAGGATTTCTTGATTTTCTCAAAGATAATTTCAATAATGAATACGATGCCAGAAATCAGATATCCAACAAAAAGTATAGTTACAAGCAGTGAGAACAGTTGATGGCATTCGATCATTAGATGACCTAATTCTTCTTTTTCCATCCTTAAAATCGATGAGTTAGGCACAATATTTGTATACAATTTATCATGAACTCCAAATTCTATTAGTCGCAGTAGAAGGCTATAAAATCGCTCTATATAAGGTGATCCAGGTTCTAGGTAAAATCCTTCTGTTGATATAATAAGCGGTTCTTCGACAATGTTTATCAATAAATCTCCATCTCCATTCTTGATATACATTTGAAAAAAAATCTGCAGCTGTTTTCGTCATAAGACAGCTGACATTCCTATCTGCGATTGCATGATGAGTACATTCCTCTGTAGAAGAAAACAACTTTAATGAATTTCTTACAATATCCATCTTTTGGATATCACTCTCCATCCAATTGCGGACCACTGGATCCATTATCCATGGAAGCTCTGATTTATCCAATTCAGCTAATGTGTTCAGTTCCGAAACAGATTTCGATTGCAAGTTTACGCTCGTAAGCATTGCATGAAGCTGCGAGGAGTAAGTGAAACTTACAATTACCACATAAGCAAATATGATCCTAGCATTCCAATTTTTCGGTTGCTTTGGAACGGATAAACCAAGGACAACCTGCATTGTAAACGAAAGATTCCAATCAATGCTGTACTTTTTCAAAATGTACATGAGCAGCCAGAGAATTCCAAAAAATATTGCAATTGGGCATAGCGAAGAGAGGAAACTCCATTTAGCTAAATGTATCTGATGATTCTGTTCTTTCGCTGTAATAGCATTATAACTTCCTAATCTGGTTAACAACATTGTTAAACAAGAATCCCTGCAGAAGTTATTCGTGGTTGTTCGTATGAGTGAGAATTGGATTTTGTTCAAGAACAGCCCGTCAAATAAATAACTTATCGGCTTCTTTTCCCCGTATCCTGTTTCAAGCTGAAGTTTGAAATTCATGGACGTTGTAAAAGCTTCAAATACACGTAGGCTAGGGCCGGCAATATTAACTGGATAGCCATTTGAGTCCCGCTGGATGAAGATATTTGGAGGTGAATGAGCGCATGCAGCATGTAATTTAAATGCATTCATGTTTCTTAGTTTGTCTCGGAACAGTGATGTTTTTGGTGTGTACCTTTCTTTCGAAAGAGTCTTCGTAAAAGGATTGTATTGCTGCACTTCTGATGAATTTCCAACAATTTCAAGGATAGTGACATCCAAGAATTGATTATTCCACGCACTAATAAGAAACTTCTTTTTAATGGGATTAAGTGACGTTACTTCAGGAATTTGAAGAACTAAACACTTTGGTCGAACACCTCCTCGTAAAGAGTCCTTTATCGATTGTATTGATTCTTGTGCAATGTTTAAATCTTGATAGTCTATTATTATAAAGAAATTTGTCCTTAGAAATCGTAAATCTGGTAAGCATGTTAAATTCCGTGTTGCTCCTGTTTCCATTAGGCTTCGTACAACAAAGTGAATACTTGGTCTGATTGGTTTGATTTCCTGAAGAATTCGCTCTATTTTTATTTCGTTTTTGAAAAGATTTGGGTTAATTATTAAAAGAGTTTGATGCGCGTCAGAATCCTGGCTGATATGTTTTGTCAAGCCTTTTAGCCACTCCAAAGGATTTAAATCGATTATACATTGAAGAATGTGAAATGCTGAAAGACGTATCAAAAAATAAGTTATAATGTTTGGAAACATTCTAGAAGCTATTCTTGCATCTCTCATTTTTCCAGTGTTAAAGCCAAAGGCACGTCTTCTACTTGGTACAATTTACTTAAAACTGAAGGACTATGTTCGGTTTTGGTAGTGGAGTTACTGAGCCACAAAAATTGGTTTTATAGCCAGATATGCATTTTCCTTTTTACGATTATCGGACAATTTAAACAATAAAAGAAGCAATGGTTTTTTCTACAAGTTGTAAATATATGAGAGTGTGTTTTCCTGCTCAATTTAATAACGAGTGGAAAAAATTGTTTGATGCTTCTTTTTATTTTATTTTATTTTATTTTTTTTGATCGGTTTGAAACTTGGCCAAATTATAATCCTGGTTGACCTACATCAACTCACCATATCAACGGTATATTTATTATACATTTGTTTCAAAAATTGCTTTTTTACAATCTTCAAATTTATGTAGAAGAAAAAGTAGGCTGGAAATAATCTCATGATAAACTTGAGATTATTACGCTCGACGGGTTCACATTCAACTTACACAGCGCCCGGGAACAAATAATATTTTGGCTCTAACTTGTCCCTAAACTTAAATTTGACTATCTTGAGATGATTTTTCGTAATTCGTTTGATGGACGTTCGCAGACGTTTGCAGAAGACGCGTCATTTGTCATTTGCGTTTAAATAGTTCTTCGTTGTTATCAATAATCAGCAATGGACTAACAAACCGTGGAGTTTTTGATGAAGTTGCAGTTGACCTCATTGATTGAAAAATTCAAGGGTAAGTATTGCTATACGTATATTAATTAGCATTAGAATTATTTAGGCTTTTAGTGGATTTTAGAGGTTATGAACCGCACATTTATTATTATAGACATTTCAGTTCTTTCTCTTGTATTAGTGATCTCATATATTCGTTAAGATACTTGTTAATTGTGCTCCCACTTTTGTTGCAACAAATAGTTCATTTTATATTTTAAAAGCGTGTTCTGGCGCTAACCTCAAAATGAAAATTACGAATTGCGCTACGCGCTTATTATTGTAGATATTTCAGTTCTTTTTACTTTGTTTAATATACTTTTTAATTTTGTTCCCACTGATGTTGTGAACAATAGTTTATTTTATCTTTGAAGAAGCGAGTTGTGACGCTAACCTTAAAATTAAGATTGAATTGAGTGTGAAGCTTATTTTGTTTTACAGAGGAATTTATTGACTATGCAGCGTTTCAAAGAAGACTTCGAAGAAACCTGTGCCTCAGTTAGGCTTACAAACAAAATTATTAGCAGGGCTGCAGCAATTTTCGAGCGCTTCCAGAATCGAGATGGTATTTCAAAATTGTATTTTTTTAAGTAACTTTTTGTGGCAATAAGAATGTAAATTCTGTCATATTTTCTTTAATTTAATTTTGTTTAGGCTGCGTTTACGTGTCCATCTAGACGGATGAATTTAATCCAAAAAATCATCCGGCTACAGCACAATGCCAGTAGCCGGATAAAATTACTCCAGATCTGTCTGAACCATTATTTAGCAGATTAATCTTGTAAAAAAGACGAATTTTAATTTCAGTACGATTATTTCGTTAGAAATGTATTTATTGTCTTTTTTGGTAGGAAATATTTTTCTTGGTTACAAAATTTTGTTTTAAAATTGATGCAATTTTTTGGCAATAAATATTTTGTATAAAAAATTAATCATTTTGTTGAAAACTCTTGGCGAGAAATGTATGTGTTTCGTTAAAAAGTCGTCTTTTTTGGTAAAAAAATTAACTCTATTGATTAAAAGTTTAACTATTTGGATAAAAACTGATGTTATTTGTTAAAAAATTCGTATATTTGGTAGAAAAATAATCCTATTGATAAACATTTTTGGATAAAGATCCATGTAATTCGTTGGAAAATTCCTACTTTTTAAAGAAAATTAAGCTTCTGTGTGAAAATTCCACTACCTAGTTGAAAATTGATAGTTGGTAAGATTTTTTTTTGGTAGAAAATAATCTTCTTTGTTAAAAAATGTTGGTTATAAATTAACGCAATTAGTTAGAAATTCATATTTTTTTATAGAAAATTAATCTTCTGGCTGGAAATGCAACAATTTGGTTTAAAATGTATGTAATTTGATGCAATTTCAGACTTTTTTCTTTTGATAAAAAACTCAATTATTTGGTGATAAATTTATGTATTTTGTTAAAAATTCGTCTTTTTTGGTAATAAAATTACTCCTATTGATTAAAAGTTACAATCTTATGGTTAAAAAAGTTTGGGTAAATATTCATGTAATTAGTTGAAAATTCATATTTTTATAGTAAATTAAGCTTTTGGGTGAAAACTCAGCTATCAAATTGAAAAATGATGTAATTTGTTAAAAAATTCGTCTTTTTGGCATCAAATAATATTCTTTGTTAAAAAATGTTGATTAAAAATTGATGCTATTTGTTTGAAACTCATATTTTTTTATATATGTAAAATTAATCTTCAAGGTGAAAATTCAACTGTTTGATTGAAAGTTGATGTCATTTGTTCAAAAAATCGTCTCTTTTGGTAGAAAATAATCTTCTTTATTTAAAAATTGACATTTTTAGTTAGAAATTAATTGTTTTATACGAAATTAATATTCTGAGTGAAAATACTACTAGTTGGTTAAAAATTTATGTAATTTGTTAAAAAAAGTCAATTGTTTTGGTAGAAAATAATCTTATTGTTAAAAAATTTGAGGTTAATGTAATTCGATGACCAATAAAAATGGCTGTCTCAGCCAACTAATGGGATGGCATTCCAGAATTCAACTAAATTGGATACCACATCCAATTCTCTGGTCCCACCATCCAATTTTTTTCTGAGTGTAGCTTAAGGTAATTTATCATGTTCACCTATAAACTCTCCTTAAATGATCGTCAATTTCTGAAAATATATCGACATTTGCAAATGAATTTTGGGAAATTTTTTGTAAGTTTCCATAAATTACTCTTAAAATTCCTGTCAATCATTCTTCCTTTATTCGAAATCTAACATTGGCTGAATTCATGACTGCCCTTCGAGAAAGATAAGAAACCTTCCATTTGTTATAAACAAATATCGGCTAAACCTAAGGCAGCACTCGTCAAAAAAGTCCCTCTTTTCCCCCTAGGTGCATAATATACTATATATTGAGTTCCTAAATTCAGTTTTTAAGTCATAAAACCAGAAATACGAAAAAATATAATTTCGAGAGTTACAAATCATACGGAAAATGTTAAATTAATAGAAATTAAAGTTGAAGAAAAGCTATTAAACTATAAGCAATTGTAGTTGTTTAAATCGTGAAATATGAAGAAGTGCATTCCACTTACCACCAAGGACTTCTATGGTTTTTGCAGACTTCTGTTTTCTACATTTCGCTGAAGTTGATATCCAATGTCCACCTGCAAGTTCAGAAGTTGTTATTTTCAATTCAGTTGTTTATTTTACATGCATACTAAATCGGTTAAGGTTTATTTTCTCGCCCTCCAAGCCGGGCCACGATGGGGGGGACCTACAGCTTAAGGTGGGTTCCGAACCACCAGAACCTCGATAAAGTATTCCATACTATATAAAGGTACTAGCCGATAAAGGTATTATTATTATTAGTATTATTATATTATTATTATTATTATTATTATTATTATTGGCGGCATGGCTGGAATCGTCATGATATTGTTGGATTCCATTTCTAACCTGGCTTTTCGTTATTACCGCGTAGATATTCAGCTGACCAAAGAGCAGAAGAAAAATCAAGAACCAGGAAAGGTAGTCAAATAAAAAGCGACTAATTTATTTTCGTTGCCTTATTTTTAAGTTTTTCCACAATTTGTAATTTTTAATATATCTATATTTTAATTTATATGAAAAATTTTGAGTTTATTATATGCTCTTAGGTTAAAATCGAAACGTTCGTAAAAATATGTTGTTTGTTTACTTGAGTGAACTGCTAATTCAATCATAATTAGAGGAAGGACGGCGAAAAAAGAAAATGAACATTAGCTAAATCACCACTCAATTTACTCAGAATTACTTTCGGTAAAATTACCTAAAGACTGAAAAAATACGGAAAGAGTTGTAAAATTGGCTCGGACCTAATTTTAGACATTTTACAAACATCTGTAAGAAAACAGAAAAAGTTATGAATATTACCTAAAAAATTTTAGGGAAAATTTCGTAAATACTAAAAAAAATTATCGAAGAAATTGTGGAATTTTCCCGGAGTTATTTTTACAAAAATTCTCAAAATATGTGGTAAACTTACAGAAATAAGTACGAAATTTTACAGAAAAAATGCACAATAATTCGTTTAACTCTGGAAAAATTGCCGAAATCATTGTGAAATTTCCCCGAAGTTATTTTAGGGAAAGTTCTTAAAACATGTAACAAATTTACGGAAATAATTAAGAAATGTTATCAAAAAATTCAAGAATTAATATTGTGAATATTAAACTGGGAAGTGAATAAGTTTTTAGGTATATAATAATAAACGATTAAATAACTGTACTTGTTATAAACGAAAGTTTATATCCCTAGGAATGACTGTGAAGTTTACAAAACCAAGTACTAAAGGCATTCTTCCTTTGTTCATTCTACGTATTTTAGATTTTTCCCATAGAAAATAGGAGAAATGTCACGGTCGAAAGAGCAAAATAAACATAAATTCGCATGTCTGTATGTGTGTCTGCAAATTTTCAGTTTGTTAGCATGATAACTTTCGAAAAAAGGACAGATTGGATTTGCTTTTGTTACACTCTTTAAGTGTCGTAAACTAAATTTCAATTTTATTAGCCAGACATTTTCGATATAAATTCAAAAAGTCAGAGCATTTTTAAAATTGTTGAGACCACTTTTTTAAGATTTGGAAAAATATATATGGCTCTTTATTCATATGTATATATATGGATATTTATATTAGACAGAAATTAGAAAAATTTATCCTTATGATTTCTTCCGATAAGTAACAAATTACTAGAGTTATAGCAGTTGCAACATTCAAAACAACGAACGATAGTTAAAATTTCAAGCCAAAAAACGACCGATATAAAAAATTCAAAAGAAGAAAAACCTTTAAACCCCTAAAATATTTTCATATCAAGTTTTTGAAATTCTGTGACATATCGAAAATTCTAGTTTTTCATCAAAGAAGAAAGTAATAAGAGTATGAAAAAAAAAAATCGACAAAATTTGGATAAACACATTTTTTTTAATTTTCGTAAACTACGTCTGAAATAATCTAGGAATCGATGTTGTAATCGACGTCGGAAGGAGCCTCTTACTATACTACTAATCTCCGGCATAGATTACACCTCAGGAAGAAATTAAAGAACAAATCAATTTAAATTGACAGGCATTTGAAGATTTTTAATATGTTAGCACATAGAAAAGTGTTTTTGCTGTGTTTTTTATTTGTAAATTGAGCAGGAACACACATTATTGTTCCCGAACTGTTAAAAAAAAAATCTTAGCCAGACATACGCACCTTCTCAATTATAATAAGTAACAATTAAGTTTGGTTGCTAAAGCAACCCAATAAGCCCAATAACAAATGTTATCTTTAAATTGGATAAAAACGTTGCAGCACTTTTATCTGACGAAAGATAAAGCTTATCTGACAAAAATATTCATTTGACATATGTGATATATCAAACGGAAGCATCTCGGTTTACCGAAAAAATGTCCTCCATAAACTTCAAAATCTTTACGGTATTCATTTTTAAATCGGTTCATTTCATTTAAATGATTTTAACCAAAAAATTATTCACCTACGCCCTGATGAAGACTTCAAAAATTGCAAACAAACACTATACAATGTAACCTAACCAAAGTGCAGCCTATGTATTCTATAAGTATAGTTGAATTATTTTTTGGTTAAAATGATTTAAATAAAGTTAGAAGATTTAAAAAATAAATCTGGCGAGGATTTTCAAATTTATGGAAGAAATTATTTCGGTGAACCTAGATGCAGCCGTTTGACATATCACATATTTCCGAGGGGCTGTTCACTCTAAAATCAGTGTGAACGTTAAAATTTAACGTCCACCGCACGTGTTACGGAAAATACCTTATTTTCTTTTCGCTTCTTAGGGAGCTTTCTAAATAACGAGTTACATTAAACCTCGCCTTAAACTCACACTGATTCCGTATCGCCGTCATTATTTACAGTGATTCTTAGCATTAATTACACTGATTCGAGTGATTTGCCACTCGCATATTTCAAACAAAGATTTTCCTCAGGTAAAATTTATCTTTCGACCGATAAACGGACTGCAGCGTTTTTATTCAATTTACATATAAAATTTATTCCTGGGGTTTACTGTTTGGTAACTTAACTAAAAAAATACAACGCGATTCTTCCGTTTTTAGTTAGGTATCAAATGTAGTGTACGTGTAAATGCCTTAGATATTAGTATTGCGAAAATTTAAAATGACGAAAGCAGCTTGAAGAATTCTTCACAATATATTCACATCTTTGTAGATATTTCTTTCAACATTTCATTTTCTTTAATGTGAAGCCAATTTGAATTATTCGCAGTGGTTAAAGGGCATAACAAAGTATATCCAACAAGATGCCTCTTTCAACAAGAAGTTTCGAATCTGAGACATCACTGTTCCGAGAAAAACTATGAAACACGAACGAATTTTGGTTGAAAGCAGCATTCGATCACTTTCCTCACGATATTCATCCTGAAACAGCAGACGGAGAAAAACAGATCGCAAAGTATATACTTGATCGACTGTTTCAGTATAACATCCAACTGTCGCTATTGATATCACCAACCAATAAATTTTGCAGAGATTATTGTTTAAAATATTATGAACCAAATCAGAAAGTGTTAAAGCTCTTATGGAGAAAATGCAGAATCATCAGACACGTTTCACTGTATGGAGTTTCCTGCATTCACTATGCCCCGTTCCAGTGTTTGATGGAATTATCTGGTTCCTGAAATACATTTTGAAGCGGAACACCAATGCCTGGATTCTTTCATTTACCGTGTAGGTTATATCGGGGTTAACAATTTCTCAAGAACCGGAAACGTGGAAGGCCAGGATCATACTTGTCTATATGGTAATTGTGAGATTCATGAACTCTTCGCAATTTGATGCAGTGCTTATAAGTATAAACTTGAAATTCAAGTTCCTTTCGGAAAGAATCACTTTAGTTGAATTGAATAAATCAGATCTGTTATTGAAATTGCATTCAGTAGTGATCAATCGGATTAAGAAGGATGTCCAAATATTTACCATAGTAAGGAATTCTTGGCAGCGGTTTTATCCAAGAGAGAAGTGTGCTCAACATTCAATCATAGATCGGACTATCTAGAGATAATTATGGGAATTATTTAATAAACATTGTGAAAGAACCTTTTCTTTAACTCAGGCTGAAGACTTTTGGAATTTTTGAAAGAAGGAAATTAAATCAATAGATGATATAGTGATCGGACGGAATCTACTTTTACTAATTCTGGTAACAATTATTCTCGGTGGATATTTGATTTTTACATTCATTTTTACATTCTCATTAGAGAAGGTATTATATTTGTGTGAAATTTGACTCCACCCCCCTTTTTGTCACATGTCCACGTTTTGAGATACCCTGAATTAAAAAAACAGGTTTTTACGAATGTGTCTGTCTGTAAGTCTGTCTGTCTGTCTGTTAGTTCGTGTGTCTGTGGTGTTTTAGTTTGAGAGCACGATAACTTTCGAAAAAATTGACAGATTTGATTGGCCTTTGGTATGCTCTTTTAGTGTCCTAAACTAAGGGTCAAGTTCGTTAGCCAGCAATTTTCTATAAAAACTCAAAAAGTGCGCACATTTTGAACATTTTTGTGGTCACTTTTTTCAAGATTCAAAAATTCTCTGTACGGTTATTCTTAGTACTTGAAAACACGAACATTTTTTCCTAATGAC
>JAWWLR010000002.1:15308001-15319040 GCA_035041075.1 Acraspis erinacei
TCTCATCAGTCACTTGACTTAGTCCGTGGCTATGATGTATAACCGGGTTCACCCGAGTAAAAGCTTTGAATAAAAAAGAAATAATAATAATCGGAAACGGCAAATAGAAAAAATTGTCATTTTTTTCGGCATATTCATTTATTTATTTATAAAAAAATTGAAAAAATAAATTAAAAATCAGGCTCGAGAACTTTCTTTGAAATTTTATCAGCTTTAAAAAAAACTTCCAACTCGGTCCACAAGTTCAGCCGGAATCGTATTTTGAAACAAAAAATGTACTTTTTTGTCCGACCCCCCTTGATATCAAAACCGGCACCTGTTAAAAAAATTATGGAATTTCTTTTTTCATATTTGGAATTGAAATCGTGGGGATCCTTGCCCTCTAAAAAAGAAAGCTTTTTTGAGCAATCATTAAACATTTTTTGAGTAATCATTAAACATTTTGTTCAGAAATTTGAGGAAATCATTTGAAATGTTTTAATATCTCTTGCATTGATTTTCAAAATTTGAGAAAATCATTTAAAATGTGTTCAAGCTTTTTAAATTTTCTCTTAAAATTCAATTTTCAAATTTCTCAAAGAGCTTCATCTGTTACGAAATCTTCAAAAATCGAAAATTTATTTCGAACTTATTGAAATCTTATTACAATGTCAATTATTTTTTAATATTTACAATAATTCTAAATATCTCTGAAACGTTTACTAGAGTTTTATCTAAAATTGTGTAAACTTGCAAATTTGAAGAATTTGTCTTGAAAATCTTCTATACTCTTTTTCGCAAATTGAGGAAATCATTCGAAACTTTTTCAAGCATTTTTAAATCTTCGCTTAAAATTTATTTCTTCAAATAAAAAAAACATTTGAAATCCAAGAAATCTTAAGAAAATTTTATTGCTCTCTTGAAACCTCTGAAAATTCTTAGAAAGCTTCTTTTATTTCAAAATTTTTTAAAATCAACAATTTATTTTTAACTCTTTGTAATCTTATCAAAATTAATTTTTTTTTTACGTTTTTGCATTCGCATCAGCGAAGCAATTAGATTTTTGTGAAATTGGACCCCACTCCCTCCCTGTTTGTTTTCAAATAGCCACGTTTTGAGATCCTCTGAACCCGAAAAATGGTTTTTAGGAAATGTCTGTATCTGTCAGTCTGTCTGTATGTATGTATGTATGTATGTATGAGTCAGTATGTCTAACTTTGAGCACGATAACTTTTGAGACAATTAATCTATTAGACTAGCCTTTGGTAGACTCTTTTAGAGTCCTAACTTAATGGTCAAGTTCATTAGCCAGCCATTTTGGAAAAAAATGCAAAAAGTGAGCGCATTTTGAATATTTTTCAGGCCAATTTTTTCAAAAATTAAAAATTCTCTATACGCATCTTCCAGAGAAGAAAAATGTTCCCTTTTGAATGCCCTACAAAATTATCATAACAACTTTTTTAGTTTTCTTGAAATATCGAAAATTCAAATTTTGACGGCATAAAAAATAATGGAAAATCCTAAAATTAAATTTTGTCATTCAACAATTTCTCAGCCCCCCCCCCCCATTCATATAAGTTTCTTGGGACTGTCGTTGTAACTAGACTCTCCACCCTAGACGCTTTGAGAGACTCCGTTAGGGAATTATTAGAAGGTGAAGCAGTAGGGCACCACAACTGCGATGTAGAACACGATGCGATAGAAAGTTCAATTGAGGAATGCTGTGTCACTGAGGTTAGGGAAATAAGTAAGCAACTAAAAAACGGTAAGGCTGCTGTGTAGACAGTATGTGCCTATTGTAATTCCAATGCATATTATGAATTGTAATAATATATACATTTATGGAAATGATATAAAATTTTAGGGGCAAACTCTTGTGCGAGACACGAGATACGTGATGAGATTGTGTTAGTTAAAGCCGAAGGTGCTTTAACAAAAGAGAATTCACAATCGCCAAATTCATCTTGTTGATGCTTCAACATTCAATTTTAAAAATTCTATGCGAGCAGGTTTTTTCTAAAATTTTGTAATCTTGCAAAGTGAAAAATATTTCAAATCTTCTACATTCTTTTCAGAATTTGTACGAAATCATTTGAAGTATTTTCAAAACTTTTTCAATATCCTCTTAAAAATTATTTTTCACAATTCTTAGAAAGCTTCTTTCATTTCAAAATCTTGAAAGATCTACATTTTGTTTAAAATTCTTTGAAATCTTCTTAACAAAGAACAAATCGAATATGGGTTCAAATAGTCTATGCTATAAACTAGAAGAAATATCACGTGAAAGTAATAAATCACTTGATTAATTTCTTAGCATAGTTAGAAATACGTATAATTTTAATGAAACACACTTGTTATATCAGTTTCCAAGGTTGTGTTTAATGGTGCTCTTTATTGTATGAATACATCGAAGAAATATCGGTTCAGAAACGGTAAACATTTGCCAATTAAGGAAATGTTTATTTAGAAGATTACAAAGCCTTTCCCTAACGATCCATACGGAAAAAATTATGAGATCACGTTTATATTACTACGGAAAAATCCGATGATAAATTCATGAGCGTACAGTTTTATCAAGTGTCAATCTTGGGAAAATGACGAAAGGCCATCCATAAATTATTTGTATGATCTGGGTAAAAAGCGCATTAATATATAAATAAGTGCAAAGTTTTATGAAATTTATTAGTTACTTTTATTACTTTATACTAAGCGGTGAAAAAATGAGACTTAGTACTCTCGTTTTTACCATCCTGGTTTTTCATTCTATTGGTAAGTAGCTATTATGTAATTACATATCCCAAATAGAACGAACTGAAAACCTATGCTACAAAACGTAAATTAGAGGGTACTACGGCAGTAAAAAAATTGACCGCGCAGTTCTGGCAACTATAGAATTCTACTGCGCAGTGCTTTAGTTTTCTCAAGGTCACATAAGTTTCTACTCCGTGATCCACGTGGGTCCTCGTGAAGTTATAGTTAATTCACGTGAGTTTTTAAGTTAATTCCAACGTGGACAACATACGAACGTATATTTGCAGACGCTGGTTCATATTCAAACCAAACAAATATTTTAATAAAAAATAAAAAACACTTTCATTCATTCAAAACCGGTGAGTTTTCAAAATTCTCCAGCAAAAGAGACACATTTTTAACAAAAAATTATATTTTCAAGAAAAAAGATTACCATTCTAACAAAATAGATCAATTATTAATTGGAAAAGACGATAAAAGGTCAAATTTTACTGCAGAAGAACGAATTTTTAACAAATAGTTGAATTTTTTACAAAAAACTTTTCCCCTACACCTAACATTGTGACGTAGTTTTTGAACAGCCCAAAATATATTTTCAGCAGATAACTTCCATTATGTACATTAAGTTTTTTTTGTTATCCTAGAATTCAGTGCATCAACGCGCAAACTGAAACAGAGAAGACTAAGCCACATTTACGCAGAAAATGGCGATGAATCTTCAGACGCAGCTACGCCTCTCCAGGTCACTATTCCTCATCAAATAGTTGATGAAAATATTCAAGGAACTTCACCAAAACGAGACACTTACTACCTTCGACAGCGTGATTCCCATCATACTCAAGTTGAATCTCATCATCAAGCAGTCAAGCAACAGAAGCTTCCATACGACAATCAGACACCACAAGCTCAAGGGAAACCACCTATTCCATCTGTAACTTCTCCAAGGGAACAGAGATATAAATATCGTAAAAGCCTGTCACAAAGTGTTGCTATAAACGAAGAAGTTTTTGAAGAAGAACTACTAAGAAAAGAAGCACGAAAGAACGAAGTTCAAACACCTCCAAGACCTACCACGCGACCTACTCAGGGGCAGTTACGACCTCGAGGAAGCTCTATTTCCCCTGCTAAAATATTATAAATATAAGATTAAGCTAAAGATACAATCACAAAGACATTTTTAAAAGAATAAATTAATTTTTTGTTTTTACTTATTTTCTTTAATTTAACTAGCATCATCTGTGTGTACTTTTTCAGTTTGAGGCGAAAAATATTTTGGAATATAATTTATTTTTTATTAACCTGCGTTTAACCACAAGCCATACTTTTATAGGGATTCTAATAATCCTAATCACATTTGTTTGAACTTGCTGAATATAATTATCTAAAATAGCGTTTTTAATTTCTGCTCCTAATTTGGTTAATTAAAATGATTTTAAATATAAGCCAGCTCAAGTCTGATAATATATTAATTCCCTTTCTTTTCTGTATGGTGCATTTATTAACAAGTACGATTCAGATAATCTTTCCATTAAACCATGAAGAAACATAAGTGAATGACTTTACATTCTTAACTAATTAAAACTGCGCTGTAAGAGTAATTTTTTGCAGGTAAGCTTCACGGTTCCTGTGCAGGAATTTGGCAAAGGAAACTGTACATAATCCTGCAGGGGAACCTGTATGTTAGCTAACCTTTGAGTGATCCTGTACAGGTTCCTTCTCAGAGTCAATTGAGATGTCGGCTCATGTAGAGGATGTTTTTCAGGATTCTATTCTTCATGTAAGTAACATGAGTTTTTGCGATGACTTTCTGTAAAGGACCCTATACGTGTTTCTGTACAGGAACCCGCGCCTTAATTTACTTCGCGAAGTAACCTGTGAAGGATCATTCAAATGTTCCTTTGTTGATGCAGTTTCCTTTGCAATTATTCCTGATATTGAGGCGACTTGATCTCTGTTGATAGTTGATCCTCTTGATGGTCCAGGGCGTTTTTCTGGAAGTTCTTCTACCTGTAAATTGTAGACACGATTCGGTGGACAAAAAATGTCGGTCTTCACTGTAGAATTAGGTTTTGTTGTGTCCCGGACTTTTGCAGATTGCACCAAACGTTTGTCTCTGTCACAGCGGACGAACTTATGTATCTATATCGTCCTTTAAGTTCATAACGTATTTTTTGATGGACGATTTCTATTCTATTGAAATTGCTGAGCTCTGCGACGCTTGGCGAAAGTTGGATTTGGCGAAGGTTGTATTTGATTTTTCGTTCAGGACCGCGTAAATTAGTTGATCATAATTCTGCCGGAGCCGCATATTTTGCTTGGTCTTTGATTTTTTCCACCATGATTAAGTCTAAAAGTAAATATGGCTGCGAACATTTATATTTTGACTAACTTAATACAGTTCTCGACACGGGCATCATCAAGACCAACTGATTCTTCGGCGGTTCTGACATCATTGGCGAGAATCGACGTTGTCACGGGAATGGACGTCGTCTGTAATTGATTCGCTTGAGAGCTCGCGAAATTTCTTTGCCGATTGAAGATGAAGAGCGCTGAGTATTTTCGGCGTTTAAAATTCGCAGCGCATCTTCTATCCTATTTTTGAAAATTTGCCATACCACTCAGTTGCTCCTCCTTTTAATATTCTACTTAATTTTTTCTATTTTATCTTCGGGCTTAAGATCAACGCCTAGGACCCTCAACACTTCCTCGAGGGTAATACGCTCCTGGGCCTCCAAAGTGGATAGATCTGAGGGTGAAAGATAACCTTTTAGGTCTCTTAGGACCTGAGCAAGGCTTCGGGAAAAGTTGAGCTCCTAGGAACCTCGTCCTGTGGGACGGCTTGGTCGGGGTTTTCGAGCACGCTCTCCAGCGAAGGTTGGCTGGCTGTGAGTCCCTTGGCTCGGTTCCGGCGATCTCCACGGTCCCTCTTCTTCTTTTTGGGGGGCAAGGGAACATAGGCCCCTGGGTCTGCCTACTGGGCAGCAAGATGCCTACGGTATCTTTCTGTCCAGCGTTTGTGTTGGCTGGGCCGATTCACTCGGGGTTTGTCTATTTAGAGGCAAAATACATTTCCTGGTGGTGGTCACGTGGTCCTTTTGGATGACTGGAATGGGAAGCCAGATTTTGTATCTGGTGGGTGGACTTAGAGAGATGGGGGCAACTAGGATCCCAGATCCTCTTGATCGAGCACTGACATGTAGGCCGAAAAATCCCCGATCCTCTTGGCACAGGACCGAGAGTAATAAATTAAAACAAAATGAATCCCAGATCCTCTCTATAGAGCACCAAGAAATGAAAAGAAGAGGAAAGTAATAAAAGACATAAGATAGAACTAGAAAGAGGTAGTAAAAAAAGCAAGAAGAAGTAAAGAAAGAAGGCTAATAAATAAAGAGGAAATTCCCAGATCCTCTAAATAGAGGACCCAGAAGTAAGAGTAAAATCCCCGATCTTCATTACAGAGGAACGAGAGTAATAAATGAAAAAAAGGCTAAAGAATAAAGAGGAAATTCGTAGATCTTCTAAACAAAGGACCGACCCTAGCGGAAGAATCCAAAAGAGTCGGAAAGAAAGTAAATTCCGATCTTTTCGGATTTTCATGTGAACTTGGCATCCGTTTATTTCCGAACGCTTTCTCTTTCCGAACATTTCCGATGCCTTTCAGAACAGTCCCACTCCATTTACTTCGTTCTGAACCTTTCCGATTTCTTTCCGAATAAATGTCGCAGTGTCCCAATAGTTTATTCTGATTCCTTCCGATTTTTCTTCTGTGTCCCTCTGTTTATGTTCGTTCCGATTTCTTTCCCAATAAATGTGAAACGTGAAATATATGATCTAATAATTATATATATATATATACTCGGAAAGGTTCTTTGGACAGCTCGACGTTCGGAAAGAAACGGATGCCAGGTTCACATAGCCCTTTCAGATTCTCTTTCGGAACTCTTTCCGAAACCTTTCTGAATCTTTCCGACGCGATCTTTTCAAATCTTTCCGTTTCTTCTGCCAGGGTAGAGGTAGGAGGAAAATCCCCAATCCTCTTGACAGAGGACCGGGTAATAAATAAAAAGAAAGAGGATCCCAGATCCTCTCTACCGAGAACCGAGAAATAAGAAGAAGAGGAAAGTAATAAAAGACATAAGTTAAAAGTAAAAATAGGTAGTAAAAAGTGATAGCATAAGTAAAGAAAGAAGACTAATAAATAAGGAGGAAATTCCATCTAAACATATCTAGACCAATTCCGTAGACCAATTGTGCGCGGCGCTGTTGTGGTCATATTGACAACCTATTGAAAAATGTAAAAAATTTCTTCACTATTTCTTATATTTTTCCTCTTTTGCATGTTTTATTATTTTGGAACAAAAAACTGAATTTTTGACGCCTCAAAAATTATTCTTTGTCGTGCTAATTTTGCAGTATATGAATTTTAAGAGCAATGTGTATTTTTTTAAATATTTTTAAACTATTTAAACAATTTTATTTGCTTAAAAATTTCCCTCGCTCCACATAAATTTTGAAAAAATTTTCTTTTCTGGAATTAATTGTGCTTTCGCACTATTTCTCGCGACTCAAACTCTACAGTCGCTAGCAGAGGATGAGCGCAACTCATATCCAAACCCCGCAAGCATTTTTCAGCGCGATTTTCACGTTAACGATCTGTTGAGAGGTTCTCAGACATGTGCTTGCTTGGCGCAGCGGCCCTCATTGGTCACCGATGGTGCGTGATTCAAATCGGGTATGATGAACAATGATTGAAAGCAAAATAGATAATTTTTATAAATTGCACATCAGCTGATGATTACACGCGGGGCGGCGATCAATACAATGAAAAGTACACGGCTGCGTACTGTTATGATTATATTTAGTTCGCAGACGAACTGTACGCGCGCTGCTGTCGACAGCGGGTGAACATGGAAAGGGAAGGTTGATTTTTGAACTCGCACGCGTCGAAAGTCGAACGTATATGCGCATTTGACACCATAATAGGGATGGGCGATACTGAGAAAAAGTATCGATTCTTCAAAAAGTTCGATCTCGATCCAAATACTGATCTGAATGCAAAAGTATCGAAACTAAAGTATTGACTTCTTTCGGTATAATTGTTTTCTTCAATTTTCTCGACATTTATTTTACAGTTAAGGTAATTTAAGGGCAAGTGACACATAGAAAATTATCATTTTTACCAGTTTTAGTTTCCCCGGCTTTTTTCGTACAATAATAAAGATTTTGTTTTCAAAATTAAGGCAATGATAGTAAACATGCTAATGATGTTAATGGATGTTAGCATTTGGATAAATTTGATTACTGTGTGTATTTTGAGGTTATGTGTATTACAATTCTCTACAGCTTTATTTTCAAACTACATAAAAACATAGTACATAGTACTAAAATATATATTAGCATTACCGTAATAGCAGAGAGTATAAAACTGATCCTAACCTCAAAATAGTGCACATGAATATAATTTTTATTTAGTGGAATACATTTTTTTTATTATTCCTCAAAAAGTTCGATAAATCAACTTTCTTAGTATCGGTATCGAGAATCGAAGTATCGCATCGGTATCGCTTATTCCTACACCATACCAGATATATCTTTGACCATACGCACGTTGTCAGCAACGGTCGCATCGAAAAAACGAAAAATTCGATAGAGCGAAACTGTTTGGGTAGTTGAGAACAACGTGCGTATGATGTCAAATACGCATATATACGTTCGAACGTTGAATCTTACGGCTCTCATTGTGGACTGGTCCTGAAACTTCAAAACCGTCATGTGCGACTGACAACGTGAAAAGCTTGTGTCATATTCTTCAAATCTTGCTTTAAGTCTGCACATACGATCTAGTTCGCAGACCACTTGTACGCGGCGCTAGCTCTGGGTATTTATTACCGCATCCTGCGGCCGCCAGATCGCCTCCCTCCCCCCTTTCACTCTGTCACTCTCTCTCCAAACCGTACCACTACCGTTTTTCGCAAGAGACCCTCTTGCCTGGTAATCTGACCGCTTACCCATCGCTTACCGCTTTTACAATACTTACAGGAATGGGCGTGAAAACGTTTGAGCTAGTAATGGCGAGTGACCGTCATCTGACCGATTTACGCGAAATATTAAATTTTATTTGAATTCTGCTGAAAAATAATTGAGTATGTAATCTCTTATTTATAAGTTCCGGCCAACTTCCTATTAGCTATAGAGCCAGTGGTTTCAGAATGCGGATATCTCTGGCATGCGCAGTATTTATTTCTGTGTATTTTTTGGTTATGTACCGCCATGTGTCAATTTAAAAATACACAGGATCACTACTGCGCATGCCAGAGATATCCGCGTTCTGGCACCAATGTATATACCCAATACATGATCCAAGAACCTAGATCCCGCAACTTGGTGGTACGAAATACGTACAAGCCGAGTCTCGTAAAACGACCGCCATATTGATTTTCGCTCACTTGTTGATTGATTCCTAAGGCCAAAAACAACAAAGAAGAAGAAGTAATATTTCGCAGACTCTTCATTCATTATTTTAACATATGTTATGGCTTTTCACAAAAACGGGAAATGCTCATGAATTATATACAAATCTACTTATAATAGCCAGCTTCGTTGATTGTGCATAATATAAATATTTATCATAAACGCATTGTTACCACGAAAATTCTTTACAAGGTAAAATGCTTAGGGCTAAATGTATTTGATTTTGAAAATCTTCTAATTATGTGATGCAACATGAATTAGTATGAGAGATTATGCGTCTAGTAAACTTTGTAGATTATCTGACATTATGCGAATACGTTACAAATAATCAAGATAGGATTAACACTATTTGCTTTTGTCATGCATACATAAATACTGGCAGTCCAAAAGGGACTAAGGGACATTGTGGCAGCTTTACAGGAGAGCGAAAAAACATTCTCTAAAATCGAAATCCCCATATTAAGATAAAACAAAAGTAGACTCCCGAGCTGAAGTATTCCTGATCTGAGGCCAATACAGTTTGATCAGAAAAAGTTAGCCAGTTTAGAGGAAATGGATGTAAAACTTGACAATCTCAAACTTACAGTAACCTACAATTGGAGCGAGCTCGGCTGCAGATTGATATAAAAAATTAAATTTTTAGTTATAAAGAAAAAAAATTAAACCATTCTCCTGAGACATTAAGTTTGGGAATATGCGTAAACAAAGTTTGATGTCAAAAAGTTAACCAGTTCCGTGAAAATCAACCGAGGAAGCTGACGCAAGAATTGAGCTGGTTCTGAAAATAGGTTTGCGCTAGTGAATAAAAGTAGAGGTTTTAATTCTTTACAAGAATAAAAATATGCTTTCGAGGTATGGGGATTTTGAATGAGAATTAAAAAAATTTGATTCAAAAAAGTTATTTAGTTCGGAGAAAACTCAATTTTTGTGTAATAGTGTCGTGGCGTAACAAACTGTTTTCTGCTTTTTTGATCTTAAAAATAAATTAAATGTAATTATTTGCATTTTAAATCAGACACTACGTGAAATAAATTATTTTGGTGAATAAAAAATAAACTACTTGCATCCCAAAAACTTCATATTAAAAAAATTAATAAAGTTTTAAAAGTATCGAAAAGTATCGAATAGTATTTTATACCACGAAAGCCGAAAAATCATGTCAAAAGTTGAGATTTTGAGGTTAGAAGCGTATAAGCTAAATTTGTTCATTTTAATTACAGTAAAAGTCCGATAACTTGCCATCCGATAAGTGTACACTCCCCTTAAAACGTTCTCACACGTACAGCACGCACACCAATTGTGGTTCTCCCACTACGTGTACTATTTGTCTCATGATTTACGCATGCGCACACCTAATCTCGTGCAACTAGAGGGGGCATCCGATAAGTCCAAAATTCCTGGAATTTCCCGCCCCGAATTGCATTATTATATTGTATTACATTGTATTAGTAAACAAAAAGTATAATAATTATTATAATAATCACAATAATTCATCATCATTATTATTATTATTATTATTAATTTATAATTACAATAATTATAAAAGCTTTATGTATTATAATGAATGATTTTATTTTTAATAATTTATTATTAATTATTTATTTGTATAATAGTTAAAATAATAAAAACATTAATTTAGCCGACTTTATACAAGTACTACAAATTATTTACAATAAGTTCAGTATTAAAAAACATAATACAAGAAAATTTGTAAACTTTCTTTGTTCTTTCCAAATTCGACAGTGTGCATTAGGCTGGCTCAAAAACGCTTCTTTTTTTAGAGCGCAACGATTCCCCCCATTTAATTCCAAATCCGAAAAAAGAAATTCCGTAATTTT
>JAWWLR010000002.1:15323030-15343900 GCA_035041075.1 Acraspis erinacei
AATTTTAAACAAATCTAATACCTTCTCTGATGAGAATGTAAAAAAGCATGTGGAAGAGTTTCAGTAGAGTGAATGGCACCTGAAAAAAAGACCTTGGAAACTAATGAGCCCACGTGGAGAGCTTTACATGATTACTTTGTAAAGCTCATCGACTGGGATGATTACTAGAGAGATTGATCAGCAATATGGGTCGGAGTAGCTTTAAGGAACCAAAGTGTTATTTAAATTAATCATTCCAAATCCGAAAAAAGAAATTCCCTAATTTTTTATTTTAACAGGTGCCGGTTTTCACTTGAAGTTTCCCATGTAAAATGAATGGGGAAAAATCACTTTTTTGGGTTTTTGAAATAATTTTTTAGGTTTTGAATTAATTTTGACGGGATAGCATAAGTTCTTGTAGAGAATTATCCAATGAAGAATTTCATGCATCAGAAAAATGGGTTCGACACCCCTAACACATCCCTACGAGTTCCTGAAAACTACCCTTGAAACCAAAAATGTCAATTCTTCATGAAATCGACCTTTTGAGTACTGTATTATGGTATTTTTTGTACTTAAAATTATTGATATTGTTCTAGTGGAATATTTATTTTCATTGGTTAATTAATTTTAAATTATTTAAACAAATAGGATTTGTTTAAATAATGTTATTCGATAGGATACACATAGGATTTGTTTAAATACTTTTTTCGAAAATTTGTTTTTCCCCGCTTGAAATTATTACTATTAGTCTAGTTGAATATATAATAACATTGTTTCACTAATTTTGAATTGTTTAAACAAATGAAATTTCTTCAAATTATTTTTTTTTCCTTTTTTTCGCTAAAAATTATCACTATTGGTCTAGTGGAATATTTATTAACATTAGTTCATTAATTTTCCACTAGACCAATATTTATAATTTTTAAGGAAAGAAACGAATTTTCGGAAAAAATTATTTAAACTAATTCCGTTTGTTTAAAGAATAAAAAATTAATGAAATAATGTTAATAAATATTCCACTATACTAAATGTAATATTTTTTAAGAGAATAAATGAATTTTCAAATAAAATTATTTAAACAAATTCCATTTGTTTAAGTTATTGAAAATGAATTAGCCAATGATAATAAATATTTTACTAGACCAATATTATTAATTTTAAGTAAAAAAGAGACGAGAATACAGTGTTCAAAAAGTCGATTTCATGAATAATTGACATTTTTGGTTTTAAGGGTAGTTTTCAGGTACTCGTGGGGGTGTGTTATGTGTGTCAAACCTATATGTCTGATACATGAAATTCTTCGTTGGATAATTTTTTACAGGCCGCCATACTTCCCCGTTACATTTTTTCAAACCCCAAAAAATTATTCTAAAAACTCAAAAAAGTGATTTTTCCCCATGCATTTTAGATTAGAAACGTCTAGTCAAACCCGGCACCTGTTAAAATAAAAAAATAAAAATTAGGGAATTTCTTTTTTCGGATTTGGAATAAAATAGGGGGGTCGTTGCCCTCTAGCATGCAAAAAAATTTGCCATGCATTTTTGGACCACCCTAGTGTGTATACTATGGAATTATAATTCTACAAATATTTTACAAAGAAGCACTTAAAATTTTTTAATAGCACGCTTTTCCCATTTTGATACTCTTTATAAGTATAAGCGACATGTTTCTGATTTTAATTTAGCTTTATACGATTATTTATAAAACTGTTTTCGAGTTTCTTCTGCAATTCGCACATGCATCTTTGAACACCCCTTAAACTTCCCGCTTAACATCCTGTTTAAAATGAAGATTACTTTACGAATCTCTACGAGCCATTTGATTGGTTGACTTTTGTTTAGTTGCGCGTGGGGAGACCATAGCTTCTTGGATCATGTAACCAACACCATTTTAAAGGGTCGAAGCAGCGGGGGAATGACAGTAAGGGAAAATACATTACCAGTATAGTGTTGACGTATTTCGGAGACGTTTTATAATTAACAGACCAAAAATGGTGAAATACTGTTTTGTATCGGGGTGTAATAAACACAGCGTTAGGCACCCAGGCACAAGATTTTTCCGAATTCCAATAGGCATAACAGATGAAAATAAAAAGTTTGTTGGAAGAGCTCGTCTTGGGCCTACTGATCTATCAACAACCGAACTTATTGCATTGTCAAAGCGAAGAAAGGAAATGTGGTTAAGAGCTTTGCGTCGAGGGCCGTTAAGCGCGAGTCAATTAGAAAATGCTCGGATTTGCGAGGAACATTTTTTAAGTGGTAAGTAAGAAATTTAGGCGTACAGTGTGAGGTTATGTTTGGAGGTTATGTTTACCGTAACATTAGCGGAAGAATGATTCGCAATTTATATTTATTACAATCGTTTTTAATTTTTTGTGTCATATAGGTTCTCCAGCTGACTTGACGAATAAGGATCATCCTGATTGGGTGCCTTGTCAAAAATTAGGTTATGAAAAAGGCGCCGCTATAAAAAAGAAAAGTGCACTGACCCGCTATCAGCGTTATGAGAAAAGGGTAAGTCTAATATTTTTCTATTTCAAACATTTGCCGACAACTCTCCCAAATATTGACTCTGCTTTTCGAAAAAACAATTTTTAAAAACTAGGGCTAAAGATGCAAACGATAGGGACATAGGGAGGCTGTTATTCCCCCGATGGGCGCCAACCCCAGTGTACTGCGCATGCCAGAGATTTAAAAATTAATTTTTTTCAATTGGAAATTTAACGATTCCATTTATATTTCAAAATTTATATTTTTTAGCTGAATATCCATGTGTGTTGTTCAATTTTTTTGACTGAAAGTTCAGTTTATTAAGTTTATTTCAAGTGCAACTTGAACTATTTTGTTGAAAATTTGTTTCCTGTTTTTTTGTTATTGAAAATTAATTTTTCCTACATAAAATATAACTGTTTAATATTTGGTTTAAAATTTTGACCTTCTGGGTGGAAAATAATTCTTTTTATGGGAAATTTAATGATTTTAGTTAAAGAATCATCAATTTGTTTGAATATTCATGTTTTTGGTTGCAAATTCAAAATATTTAATTTGACGAATCATTATTTTACTTAAAAATTCATGTATTTTCAATAAAATTCGTCTTTGTTGATAAGAAAAATTATTCCATTCAATTTTTGTTTGAACATGGATCTTTTTTTGTTTGAAACTGAACTATTTGGTTGAAAATTTGTTTTAGTTGTATTTGATGATGCAAATATTTCGTTGAAGATTCATGTATTTTCAATTTTGACTTTCAATTTTGTTGTCTACATGGTCTAAAATGGTAGAAAATGTATCGTTTTGGTTAAAAATTAAAACTTCTTGTTTCAGAATTTAAATCTTTTCTCAAAAATTCATCTTTATGTTTAAAATTCATTTATTCGAGATAAAGATTGGTCATATTAGTTGAAAAATTCATCTCTTTGGTTAGAAATTCTACTTTTTAGTTAAAAATTCAATATTTTTGTTAAAAATTAATTTTCTTCAGTGAAATATTCATCATTTTCGTTAAAAATGTATTTCTGTGAGAAAAAATTTATTTATTTTCTTTAAAATTCGCCTTTTTGATAGAAGAATAATCTTCTTGATTGTAAATTCATCATTATGATTAGAAATTCAACTATTTGCTTAAAAATGATTTTTTTGGAGAAATATTAATAATTTTCGTTGAAAATTCATCTTTTTTGTTAGAAATTTAACAAATTTGAGAAATGATTAATTATGTTTTTATCATTTTTTAATTATTTATTTAATCTATCTAGTTAAAATATTTAGGAATATCATTAAATAATAATTAAATTCATATAAAATAAAAAAGGGACATTATTTGAGTAGACAGCCTATTAATTTTTTTGGAGAAAGAATAATAATTTTCGTTGAAAATTCATCTTTTTGGTTGAAAATTCGTCTTTTTTGGTAGAAACTTAATCTTCATGGCTAAAAATTCATATTTTTGTTTAGAAATCCAACTTTTCAGTTAAAAATGCAATATTTTCGTTAAAAATTAATTTTCTTCAGTGAAATATTTATCATTTTCGTTAAAAATGAATTTCTGTGACAAAAAATTTCTTAAATTTGGTTGAAAATTTTTCTTTTTAATAGAAAAATAGTCTTTTTGATTCCTATATTTAATTTAAAAATCACACATTCTTGCTAAAAAATTCAATTTCCTATTTAAAAATTAATCGTCTTGTTTAAAAATCCATTTCTTTTGCTTAAATATTCAAGTATTGCAATTAACTTTTGACCTTTTTGTGCTTAATTTTTTTGGGAGCGTTCTTAATTTTTTTTGGGAGCGTGCTTAATTTTTTTGGGAGCGTGCATTTTTTTTAATTGCAATATAAAATTCAATAACAATGATTCTTTATTTGTAAAAGTAGATTTCTATTACTGCATTAAAAATCCATTTTTTTGCTTAAAATTTCAAGTATTGCAATTAACTATTGACCATTTTGTGCTTATTTTTTTGGGAGCGTGCCTATTTTTTTGGAGTTGAAAATTCAACTCGTTGATTGAGAATAATTGTATTTTTTTGAAAAATCATCTTTTTGGTAGAAAATAAATCATTTTGGTTGAAAATTCATGTATTTTTTTGAAAGTCCAAATTTTGACGTGGAAAGTTAGGAATTTGAAGCGGTTGAAGTTGATTTTTAATATAGTGCTCACATTAGTTTACCTTAATATGCACTAAATTTTAAGTATAAGCAGATATAATGAAAATGTGTTTGAATTTTTATTCAAATTCATGTACTTTAAAGACAAATTCGAGAAATGATTAATTATGTTTTTAGGATTATTTATTTATTTATTTAATCTATCGTGCTAAAATATTTAGGAATATCTTGTGATATTAATTAAATTCCTATAAAATAAAAAATAAACATTATTTGTAATAAACTCGCGAAAAATCATACCTGAAAAACACTTGAGATATACCTGGAAAAAACCTGGAATTGTCAGGGATTGTCTTGGTTACAATATTTTGTTGAAAACTTGTTCTTTGTTCGATTGAACATTGTATTCTTTCAATATCAATTTAATTATTCGGAATTTGGTTGAAAAGTAGTCTTTTATCGTTGAAAATATCAACTATTTCGTTAAAAATTGATGTATTTTGTCGACATTTAATTTTTTTTGTAGCACATTATTAATATTCGTGTTTGAAAATTCGTTTTTTTGGGTGAAAGATTGCTTTTTTGGTGAAACATTAATATTCTTGATTAAAAATTCGCTTGATGGTTTAAAAAAGCGTTTCTGTCATTAAAAATTAACATATTCAATTTTTGGTTGACAAGCAATAATTTTTTTGTTGGAAATTCAAATATTTGGTTAAAAATTTAGGTACTTAGTTGAAATTAAATGTTCGTGGTTAAAAATTCAACTTTTTAGTTGAAAATGTAATATTTTCGTTAAAAATTAATTTTCTTCAGTGAAATATTCATCATTTTCGTTAAAAAACTATTTTTGTGACCAAAAATTTTTTTTATTTTGTTGAAAATTAGTCTTTTTGATAGAAAAATAATCTTCTTGATTGGAAATTCATCTTTATGATTAGAAATTCAACTATTTGCTTAAAAATTATTTTTTGGGGGGAAAGATTCATAATTTTCGTTGAAAATTCTTTTTTTTGTTAGAAAACTAATCTTGATGGCTACAAATTCATATTTTTGGTTAGAAATTCAACTTTTTAGTTAAAAATTCAATATTTTCGTTAAAAATTAATTTTTTTCAGTAAAATATTCATCATTTTCGTTAAAAATCTATTTCTGTGACCAACAATTTTTTTTATTTTTTTGAAAATTCGTCACATTTTTTGTTAGAAGTTGACTTATTTGCTTAAAAATTCAGTTTTTGGGTTAAAAATTTATAATTAAAGATTTATTTTCATTGAAAATCTGTCTTTTTGGGTTGAAAATTGATCTTCCTGGTTGAGATTTCATACGTTTTGTTCAAGATTCGCTTTTTTTTATAACAAATTTATCTTCTTGGTTAGAAGTTCAATCATTTGGTTAAAGTTTTATTTTTTTTTGTAAAAAAAATTCATCATTTTCGTTAAAATTAGACTTTTTGGTCGAAAATTCATTTTTTCAGTTAATAAATCATCAATTGGGTTAAAAATTGATCTTTTTTCTTCAAGATTTATCAATTTAGTGGAACATTTTTATTTTTTATTTATTTTTTCAGTTTAAGATTGAACTATTTTGTCGGGAAATCGTCATTGTCAGTTAAAAATCATTTTTTTGTAGAAAATTTACTATGTCACCTTTGTTTTAAAATATAAAATGTGCCTTTTTAGTTGAAAATTTGACCTTGCTAGAAAATTAATATTTTTGGATGCATAGTGTTTTTTAGTCGTAAAAAACAACAATAAAAATATATAAAAATTCAAGTTTTGGCCAAACGACACAAGGTATGAAAAAAATAGATAAAAGTAGTTCCTGCAAAAAATACCGAAAACTCATTCAAATTTGTCATGAATAATTTTTGATAGGACACTAAGTTTTCGTTTTAATCGCAAACAATAACATTCAAAATAAAAAATTAATTTTTCGATAAATGACACAAGAGACAAACAAAATTAAAAGACAAAAGTTGTTTTGCCAACAAATATCTACAAGTCTGTTATAAAATCTGATTATAAAAATATGTTAAAAGTAATAATATGAACGTTTTGGAAGAAGGACACGCGATTACGTTATTATAATTTTTTTTTTGGAGCGTTCTTAATTTTTTTGGGAGCGTGCCTATTTTTTAAAATAATTTTTAAATATTTGATTAATTTTTTAATTTTTGGATGAAAATTAATCATTTTTAGTTAGAAATTCATCTATTTTTTTTAAAATGTATGTATTTTGTAGAAAATTATAATTAATTAATTACGTTATTACGTTTTATTTACCAACTTTTTTTGCCTGAATTACATCTACATTAAATATAAACAAATTAAATTTATGGAAAAAGGACACAAGTTGCAGTAAAATGTTTAATAATAATTTGCATTTGAATAGAATCGGCATTTTTTTAATGATGAAAATAATACAGTAAAAATACTTTTCTTAAAGAATAATAAAAGAAAGAATTAAAAAGGAGATTTTTGCATGTTTTTTCAATAGCTGAATAAGTAATGCGTTCGTTAAAGCCGAAGGAGCTTTAACGAAAGAGAATTTACAATCACCAAATGACAGTTATCGATGTTTTTACCTTTAATTTTAATAGGCTTGCGCATAAATGTGCGGTAAATAAAAATACCGAGTGCGAGGTGAATATATTATCGAGCGCGCAGCGCGAGAACCGACAATCGCGCTCCCTAGGCGCGCTCGAGCTTGCGAGCGAAGCAAGCCGTGCGCGCAATGAGCTAGGAGAACGTTCCCACCCAACAGGCATATTTCTTTTTATTGAAAATCAAATTTTTTTAAGTAACCCACAAAAAAAGTGCGGAGGGCCGGCCGTTAGCATTATTCGCTATCATTTCCCAAAATTTGAAGACAAAATATTTATTATTCTAGGAGAAAATAAGGGAGAACCTAAAACTGGTAAAATCGAACGTGAATGCATCTCAAACTTTCACGCTCTTTATGAAGACTTCTGGTTCCGGACTAATCGCGATGCGCAGTAACAAGTGCGTGAGCCTGTGTGAGTTAGTGTCTCTACTTCGCACTGTTTTGATTGGCTGCGATTAAACCGGAAACGCAAGTTATGAAAAGAGCGCGATTTTTAAAGCAAATTTTACAATAAAGTTACAATTTTGAAAAATAAAATGAGAATGAATATCAAATGTAATTTATAAATTTCAAAACTGTTTGAAATATATGAAAATAGAAATATTTAGAAAAATAACTATTCCATTTTGTGTTTAAAAGTTACTTTTTTTCGTTGAATATATAAGGTCTTTTTATGAAAATTTATCTTTTCAGGCGAAATTTAATCTTTTTGGTTCCAAATTCATATTTTTGGTATATAATTCATTTCTTGAAAATTTAATTGTTTTGTTAAAATTTTGTTTTTCGGGTTGAAAATTAATTTTTTGAATTTAAAATTTAATGCTTCCGTTCTTCGTTCAAATTTTTTTTTAGCTAATAATTCCTGTATTTTGTTAAAATTAGTGTTTTTTGTTCGAAAATTAATCTTCTTGGTTCCAATATTTTGTTGAAAACTCGTTCATTGTTTGATTGAAAATTGTATTTTTTCAAAGGACACTCGATTACGTTATTATTAATTAATTTTGTTGGGAGCGTGCTTAATGTTTTTGGGAGCGTGCCTATTTTTAAAATTAATTTTTGAATATTTTATTAATTATTAATATTTTATTGTTTGGTTGAAAAATAGTCTTTTATCGTTGAAAATATCAACTATTTCGTTAAAAATTTATGTTTTTTGTCGAAATTAATTTTTTTTTTGTAGAAAATTATTAATATTCGTGGTTGAAAATTCATTGTCTTGGGTGAAAGATTCATCATTTTTGTTAAAAATGTATTTAAAATTAAAATATTTAATTTTTGGTTGCAAATTAATCATTTTTAGTTAGAAATTCAACTATTTTGTTTAAAATGTATATATTTTGTAGAAAATTAATGCTCTTGGTTGAAAATTTACCTATTTTTATTGAACATTCGTCTTTTTTGGTAGAAAAATTAATCTTCATGGCTGAAAATTTACTTTTCTGGTTAGAAATTCAACTTTTTAGTTAAAAATTCAATATTTTGGTTAAAAATTAAGTTTTTTCTCGGTGAAATTTTCATCATTTTCGTTAAAAATTTATTTCTGTGGCTTAATAAATATAAATAAAATAATCTTCGTAAATAGAAATTCAACTTTTTGGTTAAAAATTCATTTACTGCCGGGAAGATTCCTAATTTTCGTGAAAATTTCATCTTTGTGGTTGAAAATTTATATATTTTGTTTTGTTTTCTTGGTAAAAAATTAGTTAACTGATTAATAATTATTTTTTTTTGATTAATTGATAATTAATTAATTAAATATCTGATCATTCGAATTTTTGGTTTAAAAATTATCTTTAATTTTAATTTTCTGTAACATTAATTTTTTATAAAATGCATGAATTTGTAAGCAAATAATTGAATTTTCAAATTATTTTTTTCCTTTTAAAATAAATTTTCTTAACTGAAAATTTATCTACCCCATTTTTGGTTGAAAATTGATATTTTTTAGTTCAAAATTCATGCATTTTATTTTTAAAAAACCGTCTTTTTTGGTAAAAAAAATAATGTTCTTGGTTGAAAACTCACCTATTTGGTTAAAAGCAATTTTTTAAATTAAAAATTCACAATTTTAATTGAAGCTTCAGTTTTTTGTTGGGAAGTTTAGAAAATCTGTTCGATTTTTTTTCGAAAGTTACCTCTTTTAGTTAAAAATTCAGGTAATCTTTTTTTGAAAATTCGTCTTTTTTGGCAAAAAATAGTTTTGTTCTAAATCTAAAATCGAGTTAACTTCTGGTTCCATGATCCCTGAAAATTACCCTAATTGTGACGCAAGTAAAACTTAAAAAAAGCCTCACCTGAAATAAAAAAGTCAAAAATATCGCAGAAAATTATAAAATGGTCTGTCCCCGCCATTTTTTAAATTATCATCAGGCCAGATGTCGCTAGTGGTGGCGTGCGAGGTTGCGGCAATTTCGAAGGGTAGTGCGGACACTGGGCTTTGAAATTTTTGACAACGGTCTCAAAAATGGCAGATAATCAGCATAGTAGGTTCGAAAAATCCCTGGGATTATTGACGACGCGATTCGTGACCCTTCTACAAAAAGCCAAGGATGGCGTTCTGGATTTACAAGTGGTGAGAGAATTCAATATCGTCGCTTCTAAAAAGATAACCTCAAAAAGTCTAGGTTAAGTATCGCGGGCGTACAGGGCACACGCCATTTACAGCTGCGGGAATTTTGAAAAAATATTTACCCGACGCTTATCATTTCCTCCCCCTTTGATTCCCAAATAATTGGCATGTTTGAATTTTCGGAAATTGTTTCACACTCGTCACAAGGGGAGAGAAGCGGCTACGATTCGTGGGACAAGCTTTCTTTCTAAACGAAGCACTCACCTAACCTAAGTTTAATTTGGAGCGTTGCGTATCAAGGAACATGTTAGTTTTTCTCAATTCTTTTCATGTTCGAGCCCTTTTTCTCGAGAATTTCTCGGTTTTTTGAGCTCTTTTTCACAATTCCCGGATTGGCTGATAGAAGCTTGATTCGCGGAGAAGGTGGTGAGAAAGTGACAAATTTGTTTCGAAATTGGGGAAGCAAGTAAATAAAAGACATTTTTTCAGGCCGCGGATATTCTCGAGGTTCGACAAAAAAGGCGCATTTATGATATCACGAATGTACTTGAGGGCATTGGATTAATTGAGAAGAAAAGCAAAAACAGTATTCAGTGGAAGTGAGTATTTTGTGTTTTTTTTAAATTTTTAAATACTTTAAATAAGGAACCCGTTACATTTTTCTTGTTTTGATTGACTGATTATCAAATTGAATTATATATTTTTAATTAATTATATGTTTATTTGATTAAATACATATTAAAATAGCCAATTCGGCTTTCATAGGAATGTAAATTATCTTTAATTTTCAGTTTTATCCGCTTTGAATTATCTACAAGTTTTTATTCAAATTTATCAAATGAATTTTTAATGGTATATTTTTAAAATGAAGAATCCTGCAAATTTATGAAACTTCATATGTGGGTTATGAAATGTAGAGGATTTTTAATTGTAAAACTTAAAACTTGCAACATTTTTAATTTTCGAAATTAAAAATCCGCCAGTTTTAAATATTTAGAAATAAAATTTTTTCAATATCAAAGAGTTTTAAGGTCAAAATTAAATGTTTTAATTCGAAATCATCCGGATTTAAGAAAAATTTACAATTTAAAGGTTAAAAATTAGAGAATTTTTAATTGTATACTTTAATTTTAACATTTTGTTTAGAATTCTTCAAATTTCATTGATATGTAAATAAAAATTCATAAATTGTGATGATTTTCAAGATTAAGAGTCCATTTTTTAATTATAAATTGCCCAAATTGGACGGATTTATATTATAGAATTTTTCGTTGTAAATTTTAATGATTTACAAATAATAATTTTTTGATTTTCATTATTTTGAAGGTCAAAAATCAAGTTTTTAATGATAAATCTTCCGAATTGAAGAAATTTTCTAATATAAATCATAAAAATGGCAGAATTGTAATTGTAGATTTTAAAAATTAAAAACTCTGCAATTCTTTTTTTGAAGTTTAAAAAATTAAAAATTATTCCATTTTTATCATTTTCAAGGTCAAAAGTCAAGTTTTCAATTCAAAATCTTTTAAATTGAAAAAAATTGTAATCTAAAGGATTAAAAATTACAGAATTTTTAATTGTAAATTTCCAAATTAAAAAATTTTCACTTCAAGAAGTTTAAAAATTAAATTTTTTTGAATGATTTTGAAGAGAAAAAAAATCAAGAGTTTTGAATTATAAATTTTCCAAATTTTTTGATGAAATTTCAAATGTAAATCATCAAATTAGCAGAATTTTTTATTATAAAACTTGAAAATTGCTGAATTTTTAATGGTAAATTTTCAAAATTAGAAATTCTTCAATTCTAAAGATTTACAGTAAAAAAAATATTCAATTTTTAAGAACTAAAATTAAATATTCTTTATTTTGAAGTTTAAAAAATTAAAAATTATTTCATTTTGATCATTTTGAAGGTCAAATTCAAGTCAAGTTTTAAAAATAATTATGTTTTTTTTTATGATTTTGAAGAAAAAGAAATCAAGAGTTTTGAATTCTAACTATTTGAAATTTATGGATGAAATTTCAAATGTAAATCACCAAGTTTGCAGAATTTTTAATTGTAAATTTCCTAAATAAAAAAATTTTCACTTCAAGAAGTTAAAAAAAATTAATTTTTTTTATGATTTTGAAGAAAAAGAAATCAAGAGTTTTGAATTCGAAATTTATTGATGAAATTTCAAATGAAAATCATCGAATATGCAGAATTTTTAATTGTAAATTGTCGAAATTAAAAACTTAAGTTTTGAATCCTATAATAATCCGAATTTTTCTAATTTAATGCATTAAAATTATAGAACTTTCAATTATAAACCTTAAAAATTGAATAATTTTTTACTCTTAATTTTCAAAATTAAAAACTTAAATTTTAAAGGTTTACATTTTGAAGATTCACAATTAAAAAATTTTCAAGTTTAAAGCTTTAAAAATTAAAAAATGTATAATTTTAATGATTTTGAAGGGCCAAAGTCAAGTTTTCAATTTTAAATCTTCAAAATTGAAGAAATTTCAAATGGAAATTATCAAATTTGCTGAATTTTTAATTGTAAAACTTAAAATTTTCTGAATTTTTAAATGTAAAATTAAAAAATTAAAAACTCTTCAATTCTAAAGATTTACAATAAAAAAATTATTCAATTTTGAAGTTTAAAAAGTGAAAATTCTTCCATTTTGATAATTTTCAAATTCAAAAGTCAAGTTTTCAATTCTTAATCTTTTAAATTGAAAAAAAATTTAATCTAAAGGATTAAAAATTACAGAATTTTTAATTGTAAATTTCCAAAATAAAAAAATTTTCACTTCAAGAAGTTTAAAAATTAAATTTTTTTATGATTTTGAAGAAAAAAAATCTAGAGTTTTCAATTCTAAATTTTCCAAATTTATTGATGAAATTTCAAATGTAAATCACCAAGTTTGCAGAATTTTTAATTGTAAATTTTCAAAATTAACGAAGTTTTAGTTTTAAGAAGTTGTACATAAATTTTTTTTATGTTTTTGAAGACCAAAAAATTAATAATTTTGAATTCCAAATTTTTTGATGAAATGTCAAATGTAAAACTTAAAATTTTCTGAATTTTTAATTGTAAAATTAAAAAATGTTAACTCTTTAATTCTAAAGATTTACAATAAAAAATTATTCAATTTTGAAGTTAAAAAAATTGAAAATTCTTCCATTTTGATAATTTTCAAGGTCAAAATTCAAGTTTTCAATTCTAAATCTTTTAAATTGAAAAAAAATTTAATCTAAAGCATTAAAAATTACAGAATTTTTAATTGCAAATTTCCAAATTAAAAAATTTTCGCTTCAAGGAGTTTTAAAATTAGATTTTTTAAATGATTTTGAAGAAAAACATCTAGTTTTCAATTCTAAATTTTCCACATTTTTTTTATGAAATTTCAAATGCAAATCATCAAACTTGCATAATTTTTAATTGTAAATTTTCAAAATTAACAAAGTTTTAGTTTTAAGAAGTTATAAATAAATTTTTTTTATGATTTTGAAGACAAAAAAATTAAGATTTTTGAATTCCAAATTTTTTGATGAAATTTCAAATGTAAATCATGAACTTTGCGGAATTTTTAATTGTAAATTTTCAAAATTTAAAACTCTTTAATTCCAAAGATTTACAATAAAAAAACTATTCGAATTTGAAGTTTAAAACATTAAAAATTCTTCGATTTTGATCATTTTCAAGGTCAAAAGTCAAGTTTTCAATTCTAAATCTTTTTAATTGAAAAAATGTTTTAATCTAAAGGGTAGAAATTACAGAATTTTTAATTGCAAATTTTCAAAATTAAAAAATTTTTCCTTCAAGAAGTTTAAAAATTATTTTTTCTTAAGAACTAAAATTAAAAATGCTTTCTTTTGAAGTTTAAAAATTAAAAATTCTTCCATTTTGATCATTTTCAAGGTCAAAAGTCAAGTTTTTAATTCTAAATATTTTAAATCCAAGAAATGTTTCAACCTAAAGGATAAAAATTACAGAATTTTAAATTGTAAATTAATTTAAAATTAAAATATTTTCACTTCAAGATGTTTAAAAATGAAGTTTTTTATGATTTTGAAGAAAAAAAATCAAGAGTTTTGAATTCTAAATTCTAGATTTACAATAAAAAAATATTTAGATTTTTAAGAGCTATACTTAAAAATTCTTTATTTTGAAGTTTAAAAAATTCTTCAATTTCATAAAAACTCAAGTGTTAATGTAAATCTTTCGAATTTAAGACAAATTTACAATTTAAAGGTTAAAAATTCTGTAATTTTTAATCTTATAACTTAAAAATTGATATTTTTTTTTTAATATACAAAAATAAAAACTTCAATTTTGATGATTTTGAAGATCAAGAGTCCATTTTTTAATTATAAATTGCTCAAATTGAACGAATTTATATAATAGAATTTTTCTTTGTAAGTTTTAGTAATTTAAAAATAAGAATTTTTTTAATTTTCATTATTTTAAAGGTTAAAAATTAAGTTTTAAATTATAAATCTTCAAAATTAAAAACTCTTTAAATTAAAAATTAAAAATCCTCAATTTTGACGATTTTTAAAGAGCAAAAGTCAAGATTTGTAGATTCTAAATCTTCTAGATTGATTAAATTTCAAATGGAAATCATCAAAGTTACAGAATTTTTTTTACTATAAAACTTAAAATTTGCTGAATTTTTAACTGTAAATTTTAAAAATTAAAAAAATTTTCAGTTTTAAGAAGTTTAAAAATCATTTTTTTCTGATTTTGAAGAAAAAGAAATCAAGAGTTTTGAATTCCAAATTTATTGATGAAATTTCAAATGGAAATCATCAAATTTGCAGAATTTTTTTATTATAAAACTTAAAATTTACTCAATTTTTAATTGTAAACTTTCAAAATTTAAAACTCTTCAATTCTAAAGATTTAAAACAAAAAAATTAATCGATTTTCAAGAACTAAAATTAAAAATTCTTTATTTTGAAATTTAAAAAATTAAAAATTCTTCCATTTTGATAATTTTCAAGGTCAAAAGTCAAGTTTTCAATTCTAAATCTTTTAAATTGAAAAAAATTTTAATCTAAAGCATTAAAAATTACAAAATTTTTAATTGTAAATGAATTTAACATTAAAAAATTTTCACTTCAAGAAGTTGAAAATTTTAATTTTTTTTCTGATTTTGAAGAAAAAGAAATCAATAGTTTGGAATTCTAAAGGTTTAAATTTATTGATGAAAATTCAAATGGAAATCATGAAAGTTACAGAATTTTTTATTATAAAACTTAAAATTTGCTGAATTTTTAATTGTAAATTTTCAAAATTTAAAACTCTTCAATTCTAAAGATTAACAATAAAAAAACTATTCAATTTTTAATAACTAAAATTAAAAATTCTTTATTTTGAAGTTTAAAAAATTCGTCAATTTCATAAATACTCAAGTGTTGTAAATCTTTCGAATTTAAGACAAATTTACAATTTAAATGTTAAAAATTAGAGAATTTTTAATCTTATAACTTAAGAATGGATTTTTTTTAATTTACAAAAATAAAAACGTAAATTTTGATGATTTAAAGTCAATTTTTCAATTTTAGATTGCTCAAATTGAACGAATTTTTATAATAGAATTTTTCCTTGTAAGTTTTAGTGATTTAAAAATAATAATTTTTTAATTTTCATTATTTTCAAGGTCAAAAATCAAGTTTTTAATCCTAAATTTTCAAAATTAAAAACTCTTTAAATTAAAAATTAAAAATCCTCAATTTTGACGATTTTAAAGAGCAAAAGTCAAGAGTTTTTATTATAAAACTTAAAATTTGCTGAATTTTTAATTGTAAATATTTAAAATTAAAACATCTGCAATTCCGAAGATTTAAAACAAAAAAATTATTCGGTTTTTAAGAACTAACTTATTTTCGAGGGTCAAAAGTCAAGTTTTCAATTCTAAATCTTCACAATTGAAACAATTTCTATTAACTATTAACCATTAACTATTGACCATTTTGTGCTTAATTTTGTAGGGAGCGTTCTTAATTTTTTGGGAGTTTTTCGGTTGAAATTAATTTTTTTACTAAAAATTCAACTATTCTATTTTTCATTAAAAATTGATCGCCTTTAATTGAAAATTTAAGTATCTGGTTGAAATTTCATGTATTTTTCTGGAAATTTACAGGTTTGTTGGCCATATTCTCTTTCTCTCTTGACAAAAAAATATTTCAAAGCTAAATACTCAACTCATTTTGAAAACTCGTCTTTTTTGGTTGAATTAAACTGTTTTTAATTAAAAAAATTGTTGAAAATGTAACTATTTAGTACTGCTCATTTTGTGCTTAATTTTTTTGGGAGCGTTCTTAATTTGTTTGGGAGCGTGTTTTTTTTTAATTCATCGCTTTGACTGAAAAAATAACTTTTTGGTTAAAACTTGACATTTGTTGTTGTTGAAAATTCAACAATTTGATTTTAAATTGATTTGTTTTGTTGAAGTTCATAATTTCAATTGAAAATTCATCACTTTGTTACAAAAAAATGTCCTGTTTTGTTGAAAATAAAATTCCGGATAAAGCACAAAAGACTATTTAAAATGTGTGCTTCATCAAAATGAAATGAAATGAAATTTTTCCGAATGAAAACAGAGGCGCGGGTCCTGGGTGCAACTCGCAGGAAGTTGGGGAGAAACTCACAGACTTGAAAGACGAGCTTCGATTATTGGAGGAGCACGAAAAATTATTAGATAAGCACACACAGTGGATAAAGCAGAGCATAAAAAATATCGAGAACGACACAACGAACAAAAGGTACGCCTATCTCACCTACGAGGACATGAAAGATAAATTCAGCGACGAATTTATACTCGCGATTAAAGCCCCGACAGACACCAAACTCAGCGTGCCAAATATCGCACAGGTAATTATCATTTTTCTTTTTTTTTCTTCTTTTTCGCAGCACTCACCTAGAAAATATAAATATAAATTGTTGAATAGTAGAAAATTCAAGTGTTTGGTTGACAATTGACTTTTTCGTTGAAAATTAATATTTTTCATTGAAAAATTCAATTTTTATTATTGGAAAATTGAACTGTTTGGTTTTCGTAGGTTGAAAATGTAACTATTTTGTTTGAAACTTAATTGTTTTTGTGAAGCATTTATTATTTTTAGTTGAATTGCAGTATTTTTTATTAAAAATTTAAATTTTCTTTGGTTGATATATCAACTAATACATTTTTTGTTACGAATTTATCTCTTTTGAATGAAGATTTGATTAATTGTTAGACATTTACTCCTTTTGTTAAAAATTTATTTTTTTCTTTGCCTGAAAATTATTCTTTTTTACTGAAAATTTAAATATTCCAGTTGCAACTTGAATTACTTTGTTGATTTTTTTTTAATTGAAAATTTATCTTTAGCGTAAAATTTGGACTTTTTTGGCAGAAATCAATCTTCTTGGCTGAAAATAATTATTTTCATTTGAAATTTAATGAGACTGATCAATTTATTTGAAAATTCATGTTTTTGTTGCAAATTCAACTATTTAAGTTGATCTTTTTAATTTAAAATTCATGTATTTTCTGTAAAATTCGTCTCCGTTGGTGAAAAACGATTCTTGTATTCCATTTTCGGTAAAAATTTATATATTTTTTAATTTAACTATTTGGTTGAAAATTGGTTTGATTGGTATTTGATAATGCAAATATTTTGTTGAACATTCATATATTTTTTATTTTGACTTGAATTTTTTTGTCTGCATGGTCTAAAATGGAAGAGAATTTACATGTTAAAAATTCATATATATTTAATTTAAAAATCGACTTTCTTGCTAGAAAATTAATTTTCCTGTTTAAAAGTTAATCGTCTTGTTTAAACATCCACTTTTTTGCGCAAAACTTCAAGTATGGCAATTAACTATTGACCCTTTTGAGCCTAATTTTTTGGGAGCGTGCTTAATTTTTTTGGGAGCGTGCCTATTTTTTTAAAAATTGTAATATAAAATTCAATAACAATGATTCTTTATTTGTAAAAGTAGATTTATATTACTCTTTATAACTTTTTTGTCGAAAACTCGTTTTTGAAAATTTAGTTTCGTATTTTTTTGCAGAAAAATAATCTTTCTGGTTAAAAATTTAATTTTGGTTTTAAAATTCATCTCTGTTCGTAGAATTTAAATTTTCTTTGGTAGAAATATCAATGATATATATATATATATTTTTTTTTTAAATTGAACTATTTTGTTAAAAATTTAATTAGTTCGTTGAAAATTCGTCTTTTTTTATTTAAAAAAAATAATAATAATAATCCTCTTGCTTTGTAATTTCCTCTTTTTTACTTGAAGGTTTAATTTTGGTTCTAAAATTCATTTCTTTGGTTAAAAATGTATTTTTCGGTAAAAATAGCAACAATATATTTTTCTTAATTCAAAGTTTGTTGAAAATTTGTCCTTTTTGGTAGGAAAATGATTTTTTTAATTTGAAATTTCCTCTTTTTTACTTGAAAATTTAATTGTTTGGTTGAACATTCGATTTGGTCGGCTGGAAAATGCATCATTTGTATTTGAAAAATCAACTTTTCGGCAGATTTTGCATAAAAATATGCAACCCACTTTGCGCACTTGTGTCACAAATAACAATTTTTTCGGATTCTCTTTTTTGATGATATTTTTTGTCATATTTGACCTTGCAGTTAGAGAACGAGGAAGAGGTGGATCTAAATTACGAGGTTTCGTTGAAAAGTCCTTCTGGGGAAATTATGGTTTATGTAATCGAGCAGGAATTGGCCGAGAATTACGAAAATAAGATTCTCGAATTGAGGCTCCAGGAAAAAGTAAAAGGCGTAAAAAGGGTCAAGGTAGAAGATGAGAAGCGGGAGGAGGTCAGACCCAACAAGAGAAAAGCTGGAAGGTGAGAGGAACATTTTTTAAATAAATTAATTATTGCTCTTTTCGCACCGGAAATGAGAAATCAACATTTTCGGTCTGCAGTGAGCAAATAGAAAATTGATCACAATCGGGGATGGACGATCTTGAAGTCGGATTTGTCCTTTTGGTAGAGATCAGACAAAAAATTAATATTATTTATTTATTTAGCTTCTATAGGTTTCGCAATCTGTCACCTTTTCTCCCATTTTCTCTGTCTTTATCATAATCCCTAAACTTGAGAATTTTGTCTATTTTTTTTAAGCTGAGATGAATTTTTTTTATATATAACCTACAAAACCTGAAGATGTCAGGGAATTTTTATATATCTGGAAAAACCTAGAAATGTCAGGAATTTTTTTTAAGCAAGGGAATTTTTTGGGAGCGTGCCTAATTTTTTTGAAGGCGTGCTTAATTTTTTTGGGAGCGTGTCTGATTTTTGTTAGAGCATGCCTATTCTTTTTAATTGCAAATTAAAATTCAATAATAATGATCCATTATTTGTAACAGTAGATTTATATTACTGTATTTAACTTTTTTGTTGAAATATATTTCAAATTTAAATATTCAACTCATTTTGAAAAGTCGTCTTTTTTGATTGAATTAAACTATTTTTGATCAAAAATTTTTGAATGAAATACCAACTACTAATTTAAAATGTAATTATTCGAGTAGAATATTTCATCACTTTAGTTGAAAATTCATCTTTTAAGCTTAAAATCACTTTTTTTAACTGAAAATTTAACTATTCCATTTTTAGTTGAAATTTTTATTTTTTAGTACGAAATTGAACTATTTCGTTGAAAATTCATATATTTTGATGTAAAATCGTATTTTTTGGCAGAAAATTAATATTTTCGTTTATAATTCAAGTATTCCAGTTAAATATTCATCATTTTATTTAAAAATTTACCTTTTTGTTAAAAATCTTCAATTCCACTTGAAGATTCATTATTTTTGTTAAAAATTCATCAGTTTGTTCCAAAAATAATTTTGTTTTAACTAAAAATGTAACTATTCCATTTTTTGTTGAAAATTGATCTTTTTTAATTAAAAATCCAATTAGTTAACTATTCATCATTTTATTTAAAAATTGATCTTTTTGTTAAAAATTCATCAGTTTGTTTCAAAAATAATTTTGTTTTAACTAAAAATTTAACTATTCTATTTTTGGCTGAAAATTGATCTTTTTTAATTAAAAATCCAATTAGTTAACTATTCATCATTTTATATAATAATTGAGCCTTTTGGTTTAAAGTAAAACTAATTGGTTGGAGGAAGTATCATATTTTTATTTTAAAATTTACCTATTAAAGTTGAGGATTCATAATTTTAATTTAAAATGTTCCATGGGAGAAAGGTTTCAGGGAGGAGGTTTTGTATGAAAGCGGTTTTATAGTATAAAAGAGGTTCTGTGTAATAAGGGTAACTGGTAGGAGGTTCCATGTGATAGAGGGGGTTCCATGGGATCCGGGTGATGAGGTTCCAAGGAATGAAGGTTCTAGGGGATGCGGTTTTATATCAAGAGTAGTTTTTACGTTATAAATGGGGTTCTATTGGATAAAGGTTCCAGTAAGGAGGTTCCAGGGATTAGGTTCAGCATACAAGAGGTTTTATATTATAAATGAGGTTCTCTGTGATAAAGTTTGCGGATAAGATATTCATTGCGATAGAGGGGGTTCCGTTGGGTAAAGGTTCTATTAGAGTAGGTTCTATGTGATAAATATTCCGTTGAATAGGTTCCGTGGAACAAAGGTTTTAGGAAAGGAGGTTCTGTATGAAAGAGGTTTTATATGATAAAGGGGGTTCTATTTGATGCATATTACAAGAGATTCTTTGTGATAAAAGTTCCGGTGGGTAGGTTCTATGTGATAAATGTTCCAGGGATGAGGTTCTATGTAAATGAGGTTCTATGGGATAAATGTTCCCGGTAAGCAGGTTCCATGATAGGGGGTTCCATGTCATAAAGGTTCAAGTTGAGTGGGTTCCACGGGATAAATGTTGAAGTGATGAGGTTCTATGCGATTAATGAGGTTATATGGGATGCGTATTTATACGCGGTTAATGATGTTTTATGGGGTAAATGTTCCGGTTAAGGAGGTTCCATGGTATGGGATACATTTTTCTGGGATAGGGCTCTATATAAATGAGGTTCTATCTGCTAAAAGTTCCGGATAATGAGGTGTAGTGTGATTCGGGGTTCCGCGAGATCAATGTTTATGATGAGGAGGTTCCA
>JAWWLR010000002.1:15347210-15362849 GCA_035041075.1 Acraspis erinacei
GAGGTTCCTTAGAGCAAAGGGTCCGGGGACAAGGGGCTATTTAAAGGAGGGTCTATGGGATAAATGTTCCGGGTAATGAGGCTCCATGGGATAAATATTCCGGGCAAGGAGGTTCCATATAAATGAGGTTCTATGTGATAAAGGTTCCGGTGAGGAGGTACCGTGGGATAAATGTTCTAGGAGAGGATGTTCTATATAAAGTAGGTTCTATGTGATAAATGGGGTTCTATGGGATAAAGGTTCCGGTGATGAGGTTCTCTATTATATAGTAAATGAGGTGTTATGTGATAAAGTTTCCGTATAGTAGAACCCTTGTGATATATGGACTTCCGTGGGATAAATGATGATGAGGTTCTAAGAGTTAAAGTTTCATGGGATAAAGATTCAAAGATATGAGGTTCTATATAAATCATGTTCTACGCGATAAATGGGGTTCTATGGAATGGTAGTTCCGGTGAAGCGGTTCCATGGTATAAATGTCCCAGGGAGGGGGTTCTGTATAAAATAAGCTTTATATTATCAATTAGGTTCTATGTGATAGAGGGGGCTCCATGGGATAAAGGTTCAGGGTGAGGAGGTTCCATGGTATAAAGGTGGTAGGGATGAGGTTCTCTATTAAAAGTGGTTCTATGTGATTTATAAGTTTCTATGAGATAAATGTTCCGGGTAATGAGGCTACACGTGATCAGGGTTCATGGTGGGGAGGTTCCAGGTAATAAAGGCTGCAGGGATGAGGTTCTCTATAAAAAGAGGTTCTATGGGATAAATGCTTCGGGTAATGATGTTTCATGTGATAGTTGGGGTTCCATGGAATAATGGTTCAGAGTGAGGAGGTTCCATGGTATAAAGGTTGCAGGGATCAGGTTCTATATAAATGAGGTTCTATGTGATCAATGTTCCGGGTAATGAGGTTTCATGTGAGAAGAGGGGATTCCGTGGAATAAAGGTTTAGTGTAATGAGGTTCCGTGGAGTAAAGATTCCTGGGATGATGGTCTATATAAAGGAGGTTATATGGGATAAATGTTCCGGGTAAGGAGGTTCCATGTGGTGGAAGGGGTTGCAGGGATGAGTTTGTCTATAAAAAAAGTGGTTCTGTGTAATGGATGTGGTTCTATGCGATAAATGTTCCGGGTAATGAGATTTAATGTGATAGAGGGGGTTCCATGGGATAATGGTTCAGGGTGAGGAGGTTCCAAGGGGAAAAGGCTGCAGGAGTCATGTTCTATGTAAAGGAGGGTATAGGTGATAATGAGGTTCTATGGGATAAATGTTCCGGGTAATGAGGCTTCATGTGATAGAGCGGGTCACATGGGATACTGGTTGAGGGTGAGGAGGTTCCATGGGATTAAGGTTGCAGGGATCATGTTTTATATCAAAGATGTTATATGTGATAAATGTTACGGGTAATGAGGTTTCATGTGATAGAGGGGTTTCTGTGGGATAAGGTTTCCAGTTATGAGGTTCTATATAAAGGGTGTTCTATGGGATAAATGTTCCGGGTAATGAGGTTACATGTGGTGGAAGGGGTTCCATGGGATAAAGGTTCCAGGGATGAGATTCTATGGGGGTAAATGTTCGGGGTAAGGAGTTTCCATGGGAAAAAAGTTCCGTACAAGGAGGTTTTATATATACTAGGGTCATATGATAAAGGAGATTCTACCTGACAGATAAGTTCGGGGCATAAGTTCTTGTTGCTAAAAATAGGTAAATACCTGAAAAGAATGGCTGGGAGTCTCATGACAGAAGGATGAAATTTATTGTCTCATATTTTTTAAGGCCACCAAAGATTCCAAAAGTGGAAATTGTCTCCGAGGAAGAAGAAGAGGACTCGGAATCGGACGCGAAAATTGTCTTGCGAGATATTAACATATCAGCTGACTTTAATCGAAGAAACTTTGAAATTGACGATTTTTACTCGGAGAGTAAGTTGAAATTAGAAATAGAAATAAATTCTAAATTCTTGAATTTGATGAGATTTTAGCATTTTTTGTTTTGTTTTGTTTTTTGTTGTTCCGTTTTTAGTTTGCGGACCATTGGTCAGGCTGAGTCCACCGCCAGGAGAACGGGATTATCGCTTCAACTTGGGAGAAAGCGAAGGACTGTGCGATCTCTTTGACATTGCTGCCAACTGAGTGGGAACTTTGTAGAGTTATCTAGAGTAAGCTTTGTCCATACTTTTAGTGATTTCGTTTATTTTTAATTTGTTTGATTGATATATAATCAGCGATTTCTGTCGATATCTGTACATATTTTTCAAGTTTCGAGTTCCAATTTTTCTAATGTCGACTTTCATTTCCAGTAGAGTATTTCTGTAAAAAGAAAGTTGTAAGATAAATAATAATCGATGATATTTTCGTAAATGTTGATTATTCTCCGTTTTGATGCGTGAGAAAGTCTACTGTTATTTAATGTAATTGTGACGAGGAGATTGGAGGGATGATCAAAAGAAGTGTACATTTTTCATGATTGATAATGGTGATGTGTTTTTTTTTTTTACGATTTCATCGAGATTTGTGTACAAATGTGAGCGATGGCTTGTGCAACGTTTGAGATGAAAGAGCCAATTTTTTTTTGATTGAGAGAAATAAAAACTTTTTGAAATTTTGAAAGGAAGTTTTTTGCATATTATTTGTGCGATTTTGGAGAAAGAGGTGATCAATTTAATGTGATTTTATTTTCAGGAATTCTTCACATTAGGATTATTTTTTTACCAAAAAGAAAAAAATGGAAAACCAATGCTCAAGCAAATAAAGTAAATTTTCAACAAAATAGTTCGATTTTCAACCAAAAAGATTTAATATATTTTGTATTATACATATTAAATAATTTTCAATAAAAGAGATAATTTAAAATCAAAGAAAAACTAATTTTCCATAAAAAAACTACCAGGAAAAATAAACAAATTACATTAAATTTCAACAAAATATTTGTATTTGCAATGGAATTTTTAATATAATAATTTATATTTTAACCAAAAACTTTATATTGCTACAAAAAAAATACCAAATTTTCAACGAAACAGTTAATTCTTCAACCAACATTTTTTACAAAAAAATCCACGTTTAATAGAATACGTAAATTTTTAGTTAAAAAATTCGATTTAAAAAATAATAAGTAGTTTTATTTTAAACCAAAAAGATCAATTTTTAAATAAAATGCTGAATATTTAATTGGAATATTTTAATTTTAAAGAAAAAAGATGAATTTTCAAATAAGAAGATTAATTTTTCAAGCAAAAAATACGAATTTTCAACAAAATGCATGAATTAAACAAAAATTGTTAAATTTTCAACTAAAAAAAATAAGATTTTTTAGCCAGAAATAAAATCATTGTTATTGAATTTTATATTGAAATTTAAAAAAAAATAGGCACGCTCCCAAAAAAAATTAAGCACGCTCCCAAAAAACTTAAGAACGCTCCCAATACTTGAATTTTTAAACAAAAAAAATGGATTTTTAAGGAAGACAATAATTTTTAAAGAGGAAAATTAATTTTCCAGCAAGAAAAGTTGAATTTTAAAACAAAAAGATGAATTTTTAACTATAATAATTTAATTTTCAACGAAGAAGATGAATTTTCACCCCAAAAAAAATTGATTTTCTACAAAAAAAAGACGATTTTTTCAACAGAATACATGAATTTTCAATGAAATAATTTAATTTTGGACTAAAAAGGCAAATTTTCAACCAAGTAGTTGGATTTTTAATTTAAAAAGACCATTTTTAACCAAAAAATAAAGCAGTTACATTTTTAGTTTAAATAAAATTATTTTTGAAACAAACTGATGAATTTTTAAGAAAAAAAATAATGCAGCTTCAACTGAAATAGAAAAATTTTTCACCAAGAAGATAAATTTTTAAATAAAATGCTGAATCTTTAATTTGAATATTTTAATTTTAAAGAAAAAAGATGAATTTTTAAACAAGAAGATTATTTTTCTACCAAAAAATACGATTTTTTTTTAACAAAATGGATGAAATAATCCGATTTTCAGTTCAAAAAATAATAATTTTCAACTAAACTGATAAATCTTCATCTGAAATAATTAAATTTTCAGTTAAAAAAGCTAATTTTCAACCAAAAAGATGAATTTTTAAAATAATGAATTTTCAACTGGAATTGTTTAAATTTTAAATCAAGAAGATTAATTTTCTAACAAGAAAAAGACGATTTTAAAAAATATATATGAATTTTTAAACGAAATTGTAAAATTTTGTAGTAAAAAAGATAAATTTTCAAGCAAATAGTTGAATTTTGAACTAAAAAATATCAATTTTTAGTTGGATTAATTTTCTAAATAAAATTGTGAATCTTGTGGAATAGTTGAATTTTGAAACAAAAAGATAATTTTTTAACTAAAATAATGAATATTTAACTGGAATAGCTGAATTTTCAACCAAGAAGATTAATTTTATAACAAAACAAAGACGATTTTTTTTTAAATATATGAATTTTTAAACGAAATTGTTCAATTTTGTACTAAAAAAGAGAAACTTTAAACCAAAAAGATAAATTTTCAAAAAAAGATTAATTTTCTACCAAAAAAGACGATTTTTCAACAAAATAGTTGAATTTCCAACTAAAAAAGAACATTTTTCAACCAAATAATTGAGTTTTGAACTAAAAAATATAAATTTTCAACTAAAAACGGAATATTAAAGTTTTCAGTGCAAAAAATTAATAAATAACAAAAACAGAAATAATGTTCAACAAAGAAATTTAATTTTTCAAGGAGAGAAATTTTTTTAACTAAAATAATGAATCTTCAATGACAAAAATTAATTTTTAACAAGTTGTTTCAAATTTCAACCAAAAATTATAATTTTCGACTAAAAAACGAATGTTTTAAAAAATAAATCAATTTTAAGCAAACAAAATGGTTGCATTTTTAAAAACAAGAAATATAAAGTTTTAAAAATAAGAAAAATAAATTGTTAACTAAACATGGAATAGTTAATTTTTCAATCGAACGATGCATTTTTTAAAGAAAATGATAAATCATCAACCAAGCAGAATTTTTAAGAAAATAAATATATTTTCAACCAACTGGTTGAATTTTCAAGAAAAAAATGTCAAGTTTTAACAACAACAAAAGTAAATTTTTAACTAAAAATGAAATAGTTGAATTTTTAACAAAAAAGTTATTTTTTCAGTCAAAGTGATCAATTTTTTAAAATAAAATGATAAAACATCAACAAAAAAACTGCTTTTTAACCAAATAATTCAATTTTCAATTCAGCAATATCAATTTTTAACCACAACAAAAGGAATCGTTAAATTTTGAGTTAAAAAAAATTAATATTCGACCAAAACAAAAATAAGTTTCAAGAAAATAGTTAATTTTTCAATCCAAGCGATGCATTTTTTAATCTGAAATGATGAATTTTAGAAGAAAAAAATTATTTTTTAACAAAGTAATTCAGCTTTTAAACAAGAAGATTAATTTTCGACTAACAAACGATTTTTTAAGCAAATAAATCCATTTTAAACAAAATAGTTGATTTTTCAACAAAAAAATATCAAGTTTTAACAGCAAAAATAAATTTTCAGAGAAAAATGGAATATTAAAATTTTCAGTTAAAAAAAATTATTATTCAACCAAAAAAGAGAAGAATTTAAAAAAAAGGTAATTTAAAAAAAGTGTTGAATTTATTAACTGAAGTGATAAATCTTGAACGAAAAAAATTAATTTCTAACAAAAGAGTTAAACTCTCAACCAAGAAAATTAATTCTCGACAAAAACAAAAAAAACGAATTTTTAACAAAATAAATCAATTTTAAAGAAAATAGTTCAATTTTCAACTAAAAAATATCAATTTTCAAACAAAAATGGAATATTTAAATTCCCAATTAAAAAAAATTAATTTTCGACCAAAACAAATATAATTTTCAAGAAAATAGTTAATTTTTCAATCAAAGCAATGCATTTTTTAAACTGAAATGATGAATTTTAGACGAAAAAAATTATTTTTTAACAAATTAGTTCAATTTTCAACGAAAAAATATAAATTTTCAAACCAAAAATGGAACAGCTAAAAATATTAATATTCAACCAAAAAAGAGAAGAATTTTCCGTGAAATAGTTAGTTTTTCAATCAATTTGAAGAATTTTTCAACTAAAATTATGAATCTTCAACGAAAAAATTTTTTTTTAACAAAATAGTTCAATTTTCAACCAAGAATATCAATTTCAACTAAAAGAGACAACTTTAAATAAAATAAATCAATTTTAAATCAAATAGTTCAATTTTCTACTAAAAAATATGAATATTAAAACAAAATGGATTACTCGAATTTTCAGTTAAAAAGATTAATAATTAACCAACACTAAAAAAACGAATTAAAAAAATCTATTTTAAACCAAAAATGGTTGAATTTAAAAAAAAACCCCAAAACTAAATTATTAACCAAAAATGGAATAGTTCGATTTTCAACAAAATGCATTTTTTAAATAAAATGATGAATCTTCACCTAAAAAAATTAATTTAAAAAAATATATATATTTTTTAACCCAAATAGTTGAATTTTTAGTTAAAAATATTAATATTTAACCGAAAAATAGAAAAGTTTTCCACAGAATAGTTAATTTTTCAATCAAAGCGTTGAGTTTATTAACTGAGATGATGAATCTTTTATCACAAAAATAAATTTCTAAGATAGTAGTTAAATTTTTAACCATAAAGATTAATTTTCTGCTAAAAAAAAACGTATTTTTAACAAAATAAATCAATTTTAAAAGAAAGGCTTGCATTTTCAAATCAGAAATATTAATTTAAAAATGGAATTTCAAATTTCAACCAAAAAGAATAATTTTCGCCTGAAAAACGAATTTCTTAAAAAATAAATAAATTATAAACAAAAAATGGTTGCATTTTTAAAAATAAAAAATACAAAAAGTAAATTGTTAACCAAAAAATGGAATAGTTAAATTTTTAACAAAATAGTTATTTTTTCAGTGAAAGCGATAAATTGAAAAAAATAAAATGATGAATCTTCAACAACAAGAATTAATTTTTATCAAAAGAGTTGAATTTTCAACAAAAAATGAAATAGTTTAATTTTCAGTTAAAAAAATTAATATTCAACCAAAAAAAGAGAAGATTTTTCAACAAAATAGTCCATTTTTTATAATAAAAGAGATGCATTTTCAATTGAAATGATGAATTCAAACAAAATAAATCAATTTAAAATCAAATGGTTGAATTTTCAACACCAAAAAATATCAAGTTTTAAGAAAATAGTTCAATTTTTATTCATAGTGATGAATCTTTCAACTAAAAACATAAATCTTTATCTATAATAATTTAATTTTCAACCAAGAAGATGAATTTTCACACAAAAAAAGGCGATTTTTTAACAAAATACATGAATTTTCAATTAAATAATTTAATTTGTGAATAAAAAGGCAAATTTTCAACCAAGTAGTTGGATTTTTAACTTAAAAAATATCAATTTTCAACCATAAATAAAAGAGTTAAATTTTCAGTTAATAAAAGAATTAATTTCTAATGAAACTGATGAATTGTCAACTAAAATTACGATTTTTTTAACTGGAACACTTGATGTTTTAAAAGAAAAACATGAATTTTTAAACATGATGAAATAGTCACATTTTCAGTTCAGAAAATAATAATTTTCAAACCAAAAAGATGAATTTTTAAAATAATGAATTTTGAATTGGAATAGTTTGAATTTTAAATCAAGAATATTAATTTTCGAACAAAAAAGACGATTTTTAGAGCAATATATGAATTATCAACGAAAAAGTTCAATTTTGAACTAAAAAATATAAATTTTCAAAAACAAAAAATGGTATAGTTAAATTTTTAGTTGAAAAAAATCATTTTTTATTAAAATTGTGAATCTTGAGGAATAGTTGAATTTTGAACTAAAAGGATAAGTTTTTAACGAAAATAATGAATATTTAACTGGAATAGTTGGATTTTCAACCAAGAAGATTAATTTTCTAACAAAAAAAAATACGATTAAAAAAAAAATTTTAACGAAATAGTTCAATTTTGTACTAAAAAAGAGCAAATTTAAACAAAAAAGATAAATTCTTTAATAAAATGATAAATATTTAACTGGAATACTTGAATTTTCAGCAAAAAAAATCAATTTTTAAACAAGAAGATTAATTTTATACCAAAAAATACGATTTTTACAAAAAATATATGAATTTTTAAACGAAATAGTTGAAGTTCCAACTAAAAAAGAAAATTTTTCAACCAAATAATTGATTTTTGAACTAAAAAATATAAATTTTCAACTAAAAATGAAATATTAAAATTTCTAGTAAAAAGGATTAATAAATAACAAAAAAAGAAATAATTTTCAACAAAAAATTTAATTTTTCAAGCAGAGATGAATTTTTCACTAAAATGATGAATCTTCAATGACAAAAATTAATTTTCAACAAGATGTTTCAAATTTCAACCAAGAATAATAATTTTCGACTAAAAAAAACGAATTTAAAAAAAAATAAATCAATTTTAAACAAACAAAATGGTTGAATTTTTTAAAACAACGAATATAAAGTTTTAAAAACAGCAAAAATAAATTGTTAACCAAACCAAATTTTAAACCAGATAGTTGAACTTTGAAGAAAAAATATCAAGATTTAACAACAACAAAATTAAATTTTTAACTAAAAAGGGAATAGTTGAATTTTTAACAAAAAAAAAGTTATTCTTTCAGTCAAAGCGATCAATTTTTTTAAATAAAATGATGAAACATCAAAGAAAAAAAATACTTTTTAACCAAATAATTCAATTTTAAATTAAACAATATCAATTTTTAACAACAACAAAAAAATGAATCGTTACATTTTCTGTTTAAAAAATTAATATTCGACCACAACAACAAGATTTTTCAACAAAAGAGTCCATTTTTCAATTAAAGCGAACAATTTTTAAACTGAAATTATGAATCTTCAAACAAGAAACGAATTTTTAACCAAATAAATCAATTTTACACAGAATAGTTCAATTTTTAACTAAAAAAATAACAATTTTCAAACAAAAATGGAATATTTAAATTCCCAGTTAAAAAAAAAATTAATATTCTACCAAAACAATAAGATTTTTCAACAAACAAATATCAAGTTTTAACAGCAAAAATAAATTTTCAGAGACAAATGGAATATTAAAACTTTCAGTTAAAAAAATTAATATTCAACCAAAAAAGAGAAGAATTTAAAAAAAAAGTTAATTTTTCAAACAAAGCGTTGAATTTATTAACTGAAGTGATAAATCTTGAATGAAAAAAATTAATTTCTAACGAAAGAGTTAAACTTTCAACCGTGAAAATTAATTCTAGACAACAACAAACGAAAAAACCCGAATTTTTAACAAAATAAATCAATTTTAAAGAAAATAGTTCAATTTTTAACTAAAAAATATAAATTTTCATACAAAAATGGAAAATTTAAATTCTCAGTTAAAAAAAAATTAATATTTGACACAAAAAACAACCAAAAAGATGAATTTTTAAAATAATGAATTTTCAACTGGAATAGTTTATTTTGAACTAAAAAATATAAATTTTCAACAACAAAAAATGGTATAGTTAAATTTTTAGTCGAAAAAAATTAATTTTTTTATTAAAATTGTGAATCTTGTGGAATAGTTGAATTTTGAACGAAAAGGATAAGTTTTTAACTAAAATAATGAATATTTAACTGGAATAGTGGAATTTTCAACCAGAAACATTAACTTTCTAAAAAAAAAGACGATTTTTAAACAAATATATGAATTTTTAAACTAAATCTATTAAATTTTGTACTAAACAAGAGAAAATTTAAACAAAAAAGACAAATTCTTTAATAAAATTGTCAATATTTAACTGGAATACTTGAATTTTCAGCAAAAAAGATAAAATTTTAAACAAGAAGATTAATTTTCTACCAAAAAAGACGATTTTTCAACAAAATAGTTGAATTTACAACTAAAAAAGAAAAATTTTCAACCAAATAATTGAATTTTGAACTAAAAAATATAAATTTTTAACTAAAAATGGAATATTAAAGTTTTCAGTGAAAAAAATTAATAAATAACAAAAACAGAAATAATGTTCAACAAAGAAATTTAATTTTTCAAGGAGAGAAATTTTTTTAACTAAAATAATGAATCTTCAATGACAAAAATTAATTTTTAACAAGTTGTTTCAAATTTCAACCAAAAATTATAATTTTCGACTAAAAAACGAATGTTTTAAAAAATAAATCAATTTTAAGCAAACAAAATGGTTGCATTTTTAAAAACAAGAAATATAAAGTTTTAAAAATAAGAAAAATAAATTGTTAACTAAAAATGGAATAGTTCCACTTTTAACAAAATAATTATTTTTTCAGTCAAAGCGATGAATTTTTAAAAATAAAATGATGAAACTTCAACGAAAAAAATACTTTTGAACCAAATAATTCAATTTTCAACTAAAAAATATCGATTTTTAACAACAACCAAAATAAATTTTCAACCAAAAAAGGAATAGTTAAATTTGCAGTTAAAAAAAATCATATTCGACCAAAACAAGAAGATTTTTCAACAAAATAGTCAATTTTTCAATCAAAGCGAATATTTTTTTAACTGAAATGATGAATCTTCAACGAAATTTTCTAAAAATTTTTATCGAAGTAGTTCGACTTTAAATTAAGATAAATTTTTGACTAAAAACGACGGCTTTTAACAAAATATATCAATTTTAAATCAAATAATTCAATATTCGTCTAAAAAATATCAATTTTTAACAAGAATAAAAATTAATTTTCAACCAAAAAAGGAATAGTTAAATTTTCAGTTTAAAAAAAAATTATTATTCGACAAAAACAAGAAGATTTTTCTACAAAATAGTTCATTTTTCAATTAAAGCGAAGATTTTTTAAACTTAAATGATGAATCTTCAAATAAAAAACGAATTTTCAAACAAATAAATCAGTTTTAAACCAAATAGTTGAATTTTCATTAAAAAATGTCATGTTTTAACAGAAAAAATAAATTTTCAGACAAAAATGGAATATTAAAATTTTCAGTTAAGAAAAATTAATATTAAACCAAAAAAAGAGAAGAATTTTCAACAAAATATTTAATTTTTTAAATAAACCGTTGAATTTTTTTAACTGAAGTGATAAATCTTGAACGAAAAAAATTAATTTCGAACAAAAGAGTTAAACTTTCAACCAAGAAAATTAATTCTCTACAAAAACAAAAAGAAAAACGAATTTTTAACCAAATCGTTGAATTTTCAAATAAAACAATTAATATTCAACCGAAACAAGAAGATTTTTCGACAAGTAGGTCAATTTTTTAGATAAAGGGAAGAATCTTTTAACTTGAATGATGAATCTTCAACGAAAAAAAAATATTTTTTAACAAAATAGTTCAACTTTCAACCAAGGAAATTAATTTTTGACTAAATAAACGAATTTTTAAACGAAACAGTAAAAATTTACAACGAAATATTTTATTTTTCATCCAAAATTCACAAATTTCCAATTGAATATTTGAATTTTCAACTAAAAATATCAATTTTCATTCAAAAATAAAATAATTAAATTTTCTGTTAAAACTTTCGAAACGATGAATTTTGAAAATTTACAAGCACAAGTTGTGCAAATCGTCTAAAAAAATTAAAAACAAGTCCTCAAGCAAATAAAGTAAATTTTCAATAGAAACAACTGAATTTTCTACCATAAAGATTAAATGTCTATAAATAAAATTTTGACAGCAAATTTAGATAAATTGGTAGTAAAAACAAATAATTTTCTATAAAAAAATATTGTTTAACAAAATACGTGAATTTTCAACGAAATATATAAATTAATGGAATTTTCAACCAAAAAGGCTAAACAAATGTCTTTAAAAAATCCATGAAAAATGTAATAGTGGAAAGAATTAATTAAAAAAAAATTAATTTGCTACCATAAATGGAAAATTTCCGACCAAATTAATAATCATCAGAATACGGAAATTTTTAAAGTAAACAGTTGAATTTTTAACCAAGCAGATTATTTTTTTACAAAAAAAATTAAATAAGTTTTCCAGGAAATAAAGTAAATTTTCAAGTGAGAAGATGAATTTTTAACGAAAATAATTAAATATCTTTTTAAAAAATTCCCGAAAAATAAGAGTTGGATTTTTAGTTTAAAGAATTAATTTAAAAAAACAACTAATTTTCTACTAAAAAGATGAATTCTCAACAAAATACATACATTTTTACTTAAATATTTGAATTATCAATCAAGAAGATTAATTTTTTTACCAAAAAAATAAATTAATTAAATCCGAACAGATGAATTTTTTATCAAATGAATTTTCTATCAAAAAAATTAATTCTCGAAATAAAATTTTGAACAAAAAGTTTAGTTAAATTTTCAACAAAAAACAACTAATTCATAACTCAAAGAATTCAAAGAAATTAAAGAATTTCGGGAATTCCATAAGCCTTGAGAATTCAAGGTTCCTGAACTCGAGGAATTTCAAGGTTTCAGAGATTTCCTGGAAGGCGATAAATCCACAGAACTCAAAAGTCTCAAGGTAAGATTTCAGAGAATTCCAGGAATTAAAAAAATTCCAGGAATTCAGAAAATTTCAAGAATTCAGAGAATTCGATAAATCTATGGAATTCAGAGAATTCCAAGAATTCGATAAATCCATGGAATTCAAAGCATTCCAAGAATTCGACAATCCATGGAAATCAGAGAATTCCAGGAATTCTACAAATCCATGGAATTCAGAGAATTCGACAAATCCATGGAATTCAGAGCATTCCAAGAATTCGATAAATCCATGGAATTCATATTTGTTTAAATTCTAAGATTTTAGAGAATTTCAGGAATTCCGTAAGCCCACCGAATTCAAGGCCTGCATAAATTCCAAGGTTTCATAAAATTCCAGGATTTCGATAAACACAAATAATTCAAAGCCCCGAGGAATTCCAGGATTTATATGAATTCCAAAAAATCAAGAAATTTCCAGAATTCCAAAGAATCAAGAAATTTCATGAATTCTGAGAATTCTAAGAATTCGATAAATCCATGGAATTCATATTTGTTTAAATTCAAAAATTTTAGAGGATTTCAGGAATTCCATAAGCCCACAGAATTCAAGGCCTGCATAAATTCCAAGGTTTCATAAAATTCCAGGATTTCGATAAACACAAATAATTCAAAGCCCCAAGGAATTCCAGAAATTTCAAAAATTCCAATGAATCAAGAAATTTCAAGAATTCAGAGAATTCCAGGAACTCGATCAATCCCTGGAATTCATGCCTCGAAAAATTCAAAGATATTAGAGAATTCCAGGAATTACATAAACCTATAGAATTGAAGATCTCAAAGAATTCCAATATCAGAGAATTTCAAGATTTCAGAGAATTTAATAGACTTACAAGACTTCTATAAACGCATAGAATTAATAATATTATAAATAATAATAAATGTTATTAGAAATCAAGGTATTCATCGCTTTTTGAGAATTCAGAGAATTCCCAAAATTTAAAAAATTGCAATATATCAGATAACTCCAAGAATTCAGAGAATTCCAACATATTTCCAAGAATTCTATACACTCATAGAATTATTAATATTATAAATAATAATAATAATAATAAATATGAATAAGAATTAAGGTATTCAACGTTTTCAGAGAATTTCAGGGATTCAGAGAATTCCAAGAATTCTATAAATCCGTAGAAATTAATGTCTCGAAGAATTACAAGATTTTCAAGAATTCAAAGAATTCGATAAATCCATTGAATTTAAGGCTTCGAGGAATTCCAAGATTTTAGAAAATTCCGGGAGTTCAAGGAATGGATATAATTTACGAAATTCAGAGGAATTCAAGGAATTTAAAATGGGTGAACTTCCGAAGAGGTTGAATGTCCGATTTTCTTGCCTTTTTTGCGTTTATCTTAGCTAATATGCAAAATTTTAAAAAATGTTTCAAATAAAAGTTGTAGATCTCATCGAAATACATATTTTTTATTGTAAGCATTTTTTTCTAGGAATGATAGTTTTCCAGAAAATCAGTGGTGTGGAGAGCCATGGTTTATGGTATTTTTAAAAATGAAAATCGATATATCTCTGATTTTCTGGGAAACTATCACTCGCAGAAAGAAAATTTTAAACAAAAATATGTATTTCGATGTGATCTGCAACTTTTATTCAAAAGATTATTTTGGATTTTGCATATTAGCTGAGATATACCCAAAAAACCATGATTTTTATGGTTTTTTGATGATTTAACCATGAAAATCAAATTTGCGCCAATTTTCACTATCATTTTCGTAAATAGCGCGTCAAAATACATAAGTATACGGATTTTTGTTGTTGAAATTTTGCATATTAACTGAGACAAACGCTGTAAACCCTTTTCCAGCTCGCCTCGGTCACAAAAGAGTGATCGGTCACGTTTCCGAACCCCTTTTCCAACTCGACCTTAAAAAAAAACACGTGCCAACGACTGATCACAGAAGTAGCCGGAAATCTATGCATCTCTAATTTTCTCGGAAACTATCACTCGCAGAAAAAAATTCTTAAAACAAAAAATATGTATTTTACTGTAATCTACAACTTTTGTTGGAAAGATTTTTTGAAATTTTGCATATTAGCTGAGATAAACGCAAGAAACCATGATTTTTTATGGTTTCTTTTATGATTTCAAAATGAAAATCAAATTTCCGCCAATTTATTATACTGATGGTATAAAGACACTGTAAACCCTTTTCTAGCTCGCCTTGGTCACAAAAGAGTGACCGGCCACGAAATCGGAAATCGATGTATCTCTAATTTTCTCGGAAAATATCACTTGTAGAAAAAAATTCTTGAAACAAAAATATGTATTTTAATGCAATCTACAACTTTTGTCGGAAATAGTTTTTGAAATTTTGCATATTAGCTGAGATAAACGAAAAAAACTATTATTTTAATGGTTTTTTTATGATTTTACCATGAAAATAACATTTGCGCCAATTTTCACTATCATTTTCGTAATTAACGAGTTAAAATACATAAGTATACGGAAATTTTTTTGAAATTTTGCATATTACCCGAGATAAACGCTGTAAACCCATTTCCAGCTCGCCTTGGTCACAAAAAAGTGATCGGTCACGTTTCGAACCCCTTTTTTCAACTCGCCCTTAAAAGGAAAAAAATTGGAAAAAAATTATTGCAACAAAAAATGTGTATTTTATTGCTATCTACAACTTTGGTTGGAAACATTTTTCGAAATTTTGCATATTAGCTGAGATAAACGCAAAAAACCATTATTGTTATTGTTTTTTGATGATTTCACCATGAAAATCAAATTTGCGCCAATTTTCACTATCATTTTCGTAATTAACGCGTTAAAATACATAAGTATACGGAATTTTTTTTGAAATTTTGCATATTACCCGAGATAAACGCTGTAAACTCGCCTTGGTCACAAAAGAGTGATCGGTCACGAAATCGGAAATCGACGTATCTCTAATTTTCTTGGCAAATATCACTCGTAGAAAAAAATTCTTGGAACCAAAAATATGTATTTTAATGCAATCTACAACTTTTGACGGAAATAGTTTTTGAAATTTTGCATATTAGCTGAGATAAACGCAAAAAACCATTATTGTTATTGTTTTTTGATGATTTCACCATGAAAAT
>JAWWLR010000002.1:15397108-15418319 GCA_035041075.1 Acraspis erinacei
TTGAACTTTTATTGAAAAAAACGAATTTTTAACAAAATTATTTATTTTGTCATACAAAAAGGTTAAGTTTTATATAAAAAAAAGAGAAATCTGCAATAAAATACATGAGGTTTTAAAGGAATAGTTGAATTTGCAAGAAAAAAAAACAAAATACATGAATTTTCAAAGCAGTAGTTGAATTTTCAACAAAATAATTTAATTTTCAATAAAAAAAATCAAAAGTTTCAACTGAAAAACAATGTCTTTTCAAGATGTCAGAATGGAGAAAAGCTCGACAGTCGAACAGTGAGGCGCGACAAGCGCGGCTGGAGGAAAAGCGAAAAAAAGGAGAAGAATCTCCCTCGCCTCCTGGGGAAAATTCGCCCCGACTTCCGATAAAGGGTGCCCCCGTCCCCGAGACGACGATTCTCACGCCCCAACTTCTCTCCCCTCCTCCTTATCACATCGAGAATTGCAATATCGAGTCGAATCAGCTGAATTATGCCGATTTCGACAACGACACGAGCAGTCCTTTCGACAATATGCTCCTGAAGACGATCAACGACAAGGAAGAGCTCGCCCAGGTTTTGCAGCCCAACTGGGAGGAGCAGTCGGCGGGCAAGCTGGAGAATATTATCAATCATTTGTCGCTGGAGAGGCAGAATCGTCGTCTTCCGGAAAGGGAGGAGTCTGCCGGAAATAATCGAGTCGAGGAAAAGGAGCAGGAGCGTGAACGGGAACGGGGAAAAAGTCGAATTGATTGTAAGCAGAGGATTGTTTCGCTGATAGTGAAGGAACTTCAGAGGGAACTGGAACGACCGATTGTCGAGGTTAGTGCGCTTAAGAGCAATCTTTTTCTTTATTATTATCTTTATTATTATTATTTTTCTTTATTATTATCTAGCTGGAAAACCAAACAAAACAATATCAATTTTTAACCAAAATAGATGAGGTTTAACAAAATCTTTTTATTTTTAATTAAAAATTAATTTTTAAAATTTTTAATTTTAATATATTTGGTTGAAAATCCGTTGTTTGAAATAAAAATTCAACTATTCCTTTAAAAACTCATGAATTTTGATGAAAATTGAATTATTTTTTTGAAAATTACTTTTTTTGTTGAAAATTCAACAATTCCTTTAAAAACGCATGTATTTTGTTGAAAATTGGTCTTTTTTGTTTTAAAACCTAATCCTTTTAGTTCAAAATCCGTTTTTAAAATAAAAATTCAGCTATTCCTTTAAAAACTCATGGATTTTGTTGAAAATTCTACTATTCCTTTAAAAACACATGTATTTTGTTAAAAATTGGTCTTTTTTGTTTTAAAATCTAATCTTTTTGGTTGAAAATCAGTTTTTGAAATAAAAATTCAACTATTCCTTTAAAAACTCATGGATTTTGTTGAAAATTCGCTTTTTTGTAATTTAAAATGTAATTATTCTCTTCAAAATTCAACTATGCCTTTAAAAAATCATGAATTTTGTTAAAAATTGGTCTTTTTTGTTTTAAAACCTAATCCTTTTGGTTGAAAATCCTTTTTTAAAATAAAAATTTAACTATTCCTTTAAAAACTCATGGATTTTGTTGAAAATTCGATTTTTTGTAATTTAGAATGTAATTATTTTCTTCAAAATTCAACTATTCCTTTAGAAAATCATGCATTTTGTTAAAAATTGGTCTTTTTTGTTTAAAGTCTAATCTTTTTGGTTGAAAATTAAATTATTTTTGTGAAAATTCGTTTTTAAAAAGATAAAATTCAACTATTCCTTTGAAAAATCATGAATTTTGACGAAAATTGAATTATTTTGTTGAAAATTCATTTTTTTAAAGTTGAAAATTGAATTACTTTGTTGAAAATTCACCTATTCCTTTAAAAATTCATGGATTTTGTTGAAAATTGGTCTTTTTTGTTTTAAAACCTAACCATTTGGTTGAAAATCTGTTTTCTAAAGTAAAAATTCACCTATTCCTTTAAAAACTGTAGGATTTCGTTGAAAATTCGTTTTTTTAAATTGAAAATTTAATTATTTTATTGAAAAATAATTTTTTTAATTCTAAAATTCCTTTAGAAATTCGTGTATTTTGTTCAAAATTTATTTTTTTATTGAAAATTAAATTATTTTGTTAAAAATTCAACTATTCCTTTAAAAAGTCACGTATTTTTCAAAATGTTGTCATTTTGTTAACCCTAATCTTTTGGCTTGAAATGAAATTATTTTGTTCAAAAAACTTTTTTTTAATTCTAACTTTCCTTTAGAAATTCATGTATTTTGTTAACGTATTTCGTCACGTATTTTTCAAAAAGTTGTCTTTTTGTTAACCCTACTCTTTTTGGTTGAAAAGTAAATTATTTTATTGAAAATTCGTTTTTTAAAATGAAAATTAAACTATTCCTTTAAAAATTTATGTATTTTGTTGAAAATTCTTTTTTTTTTTTAAATTCAACTATGCCTTTAAAATTGAAGTATTTTCTTGAGAATTGAATGACTTGTTTGAAAATTATTTTTGTGTAAATTAATTTTCTAGTTGCGGAAATTTTAACTTCTCCGTTACAAATTCACTTATTTTGTTGAAAATTCCTCTTTTTATTGCTTGGCAATTCAACTATTACTTTAAAAATTAATGTGATTTGTTGAAATTTGGTTTGTTTTTCTTCTTGAAAATTCAACTATTTCTTTAAAATTGAAGTATTTGGTTGAAATTTGGACTGTTTTGTTGGAAATTTCAACTACTCCTTTAAAAATTCATGCAGTTATTTGCCAATTCTTTTTTTAGGTTTTTTATTGGTTTTTTATTTGTTAGGTTTAAAATTCAACTATTGATTTAAGAATTCTTGCATTTTGTTCAAATTTGAATAATTTCATTGGAAATTCATGTTTTGTTTTTAATTCGGTTATTTTTGTTGAAAATTTAACTATTCCTTTAAAAATTAATGTGATTTGTTGAAAATTGGTTTTTTTTTCTTGAAAATTCATATATTTCTTTAAAATGGAAGTATTTTGTTTAAAAGTTGTCTTTTTGTGGGAAACCTCAACTACTCCTTTACAAATTCATGCATTTTGTTGAAAATTCTTTTTTTATTGCTTGACAATTCAACTATTCCTTTAAAAATTAATGTGATTTGTTGAAAATTGTTTTTTTTTCTTGAAATTCAACTACTCCTTTACAAATTCACATATATTGTTGAAAGTTCCTTTTTTACTGCTTGAAAATTCAACTATTTCTTTACTAATTCACTTATTTTGTTGAAAATTCCTCTTTTTTTTTGCTTGAAAATTGAACTATTCGGTTAGAAATTCAGGTATTTTCTTGAAAATTCAACTATTTCTTTAAAATTGAAGTATTTTGTTGAAAAATTATCTTTTTTGTTGAAAAATTCAACTACTCCTTTACAAATTAACTTATTTTGTTGAAAATTCCCTTTTTTGCTTGACAATTCAACTATTCCTTTAAAAATGAATCGATTTTCTTGAAAATTCAACTATTTCATTAATATTGAAGTATTTTGTTGAAAAATTATCTTTTTTGTTGGAAAAGTCAACTACTCCTTTACAAATTCACATATATTGTGGAAAATTCCTTTTTTTATTGCTTGACAATTCAGCTATTCCTTTAAAAATTAATGTATTTTCTTGAAAATTCAACTGTTCCTTGAGAAATTAATGTATTTTCTTGAAAATTCATCTATTCCTTTAAAAATTAATGTATCTTCTTGAAAATTCAATTATTCCTTTAGAAATTAATGTATTTTCTTGAAAATTCAAATATTTCTTTAAAATTGAAGTATTTTGATGAAAATTGCTCTTTTTTTGCTTGAAAATTCAACTATTTCTTTAAAATTGAAGTATTTTGTTCAAAAATTCTCTTTTTTGTTGGAAAATTCAACTACTCCTTTACAAATTCACATATATTGTGGAAAATTCCTTTTTTTATTGCTTGAACATTCCACTATTCCTTTAGAAATTAATGTATTTTCTTAAAAATTCAACTATATCTTTAAAAGTTCATGTATTTTATCGAAAATTTGTCCTTTTTGCTTGAAACTTAATCTTCCCGGTTTGAGTATACCCGCCACGTTTGAACTCTCATCCGAAATTTTAGAATTGGAAACCCTGGTCGGATCTGGACAACTCTCCAGAGAAAAACTCTCTGAACTGCGAAAAATTGCCGACACCAACTCAAGCGAAATCCAACCTTTTCTCGGAACTCTCCGACGAGGATCAGAAACTCGCGCGACATTTGAGCGACATGGGTTTTCCCCTTGGCAGAGCAGCGAGAGCAATTCAAAATCTAGGGGGGAGTGATAACAAAAAAATCGTCGAGTATCTCCTCGCCGTTCAATCGTTGGAAGACGACTTCGGCATTCCCGAGGATGCGGCCGAGAAAGCCCTGGAACTGACGCAATACGATCAGGAGAAAGCGAAAATATTTCACAAAAATCTCTGCACTCTGAGAGATTTAGGATTTTCGGAAGATCAGGCCTCGACAGCCTTGCTCAAGTGCAACATCGACCGAGACAAGGCGCTGGATTTGTTGATTAGCTAAATGATTATCTATTATTTTTAACTTTAGTAAGTATTAGGATAATCTGAACATTAATTTTTTAATTTTTCCCCCATTTTTTATGCTTTCAGGACTGAGATTTTTTTGAATTTTGAAAAAAATCAAGTATTTTTCTGGTGTTTTTTGGGGAAAAATTGATGTTTTCGGGTTCCAGTAATATTGTTGAACAAAAGATCCTTTTTTGAGTGAATAAAAAATCTTGTAAATAACAAAATTTCTTCTGTGATTAAAAAAAAAATATATGTACGAAAATTTTCTCTTTTTTAGATGCATAAAAATCGTTTTTTTTTTTAATTTCACACTCAATTGAACTATAAAAGATTCCTAATTTTTTCCCTCCCCAATTCGAATTTTAAATTCATTCAAAAAAGTTCCGCTTCTTTATTGAAAAACGTTAAATATAAAAATTTCCTCTCTTACGATAGAGTTAAATTCTTAAAAATATAAAAAGTGCCTTTTCCAAGTTAAAAAAATTGAAACCCTAAATTTTCTCCCTTCCAACTTTATAAAAATCTTAGAAACTCAGAAAAAAATGAAAAGAACAATATTCTTGTTTTCAATTAAATAAAAATCTGAAGAAAAAATTGTTTTTTTTTTTTAAATTAAAATTTCCTTTTCTAGTTAAAAAAAATAAAAACCAAAATTTACGTTCTTCCAACTTGATAAAAATCTTGAGATAATAAAATGCCCCTCTTCAATTAAAAAAAAATTAAATTGGTATTCTCTTTTTTCAAATCAATAAAAAAAATCTTTTAACAAATAAAATTTCCTTTCCCAATTAAAAAAAAATAATCCTTTCCAAATAAGAAAAAATTGAGAAAAAAAACAAGAATATTCATGTTTTCACTTAAAAATCTTATAAATAATAAAATTCCCTTTTCCAATTAAAAATCTTTTGTTTCCGAAAAAATTGAAAAACAAAATTTGCATTTAAATAAAAATTGAAAGAAATTGAATAAATAAAATTGTTTAAAAAAAAGTTCCTCTTCCTTTTTGCAAAAAAATTAAATATAAAAATTTCCTCCCTTACGATACAATTAAATTGTTGAAAATATAAAAATTGCTTTTCCAAATTAAAAAAAATTGAAAATCAAAATTCCTCCTTTCCAACTGGAAAAAAAATTTCAAAAATAATCAAATTCCATCTTTCACTTAAGCGCAAACGGGAAAAAATTGAAATTAAATAAAAATCTTAAAAATAAAAAAATTTCCCCTTTCAATCAACTAAAATTGAAAAGAGTATTTTTCAATTTTTCCAATTCGATAAAAAAATTTAAATTAACCAAATTATCTCTTTCAGTTCATAAAATAATCATAAACCAAAATTTTCTCCCTTTCAACTTTATAAAAATCTTAAAAACTCAGAAAAAAATATAGACAACAATATTCTTGTTTTCAATTAAATAAAAATCTGAAGAAAAAATTTTTTTTTCCTTTTAAAATAAAAATTTCTTTTTCTAGTTAAAAACAAATAAAAACCAAAATTTCTGTCCTTCCAACTTGATAAAAATCTTCAAATAATAAAGTGCCCCTCTTCAATTAATAAAAAATTAAATTGGTATCCCTTTTTTTCAAATAAATAAAAAAAAATCTTATAAATAATAAAATTTCCTTTTCCAATTAAAAAAAAAATTTCATCCCTTCCAACTCGATAAAATTCTTTTAAAAAACCAGAAAACAAATGAAAACAAATTTTCCTCTCACCCAACGTGATAAATATCATAAAATAATAAAATGTCCCTATTTTAAAAAAAATAAAGCAATATCTTCTATTTTAAATTGATAAAAAATATTATAAATATCAAATGTTTCTTTTCTAGTTAAAAAAAATAACAATTTTTATTTTATTTTATAAAAATCTTATAAATGATAAAATCCAACTTGATAAAAATCTTTATACAATAAAATGTTCCTCTTCAATGAAAAAAATAATAATAAAACAATATCCTCTCTTCCAAATCAATAAAAAATCTTATAAATAATAAAATTCCCTTTTCCAATAAAAATAAAATAATAAAAACCAAAAATTCTTCTTTTTTTCCGAAAAAAATGAAAAACAAAATTTGCAATTAAATAAAAAATGTAAAAATAATCAAAATTCCTCTTTCAACTAAGAGAAAATTGAAAAGTTAAATTTGAAATTTAAAAAAAAATCTTAAAAATAATAAGAACAAAATTTTCCTCTTTTTTAGCTGCATGAAAATATTTTTTTTAATTGTTAAAAAAAAGTTCCTCTTCCTTTTTGAAAAAAAAATTAAATATAAAAATGTCCTCCCTTAGACTGCAATTATTTCTTGAAAATATAAAAATTGCCTTTTCCAAGTTAAAAAAAATTGAAAACAAAAACTTCCTCCTTTTCCAACTGGACAACAATCTAAAAAATAACCAAATTTCATCTTTCATTTAAGCACAAATGGAAAAAACTTGAAATTAAATAAAAATCTTTAAATTTTTTTTTTTAATTTTTAAAATTTAAAATAACCAAATTATCTCTTTGAATTCATAAAATAATCATAAACCAAAATTTACGAAAAGTTTCCAACTTGATAAAAACCCTTAAAAAATTAAATGCCCCTCTTTCAATTAAAAAAATAAATAAATAAAATAACATTCTCTCTTTAAAATCAGTAAAAAAAATCTCTTAAATAAAAAAATGTCTTTTTCCAATAAAATAAAACACAAATTTCCTCCAGGAAATCTACAGTTGTTTTCATCAATTTTTCTCCCTTCCAACTTTATGAAAATTTTATTAATGAAATAATGTGCTGTTCAAATTCATAAAAAAACAATATCATTCTTTTAAATTCAATAAAATTTTTTTTTTAAATAAAAATTTCCTTTTTCAATTCAGAAAAAAATATATATAAACCAAAATTTGCCTCTCTTCCATCTTGATAAAATTTTTAAAGCATTAAATGCTATTCTTCAAATTAAAAAAAAAATAAAACAATATTCTCTCTTTCAAATCAGTAGAAAATCTTATAAATAATAAAAGTCCCTTTTCCAATTTAAAACAAAAACCCTCTCTTTCAGCTCACTAAAAATCTAAAAAATAATCAAATTTTATATTTTGTTTAAGAAAAAATTGAAAACCAAAATTTGTAATTAAATAAAAGTCTTAAAAATAACCGCAATTCCTCTTTCATTGAAGAGAAAATGGAAAAATTAAATTTGAAATTTAATACAGAAAAAATTTTAGTTTCCAATTCGGGAAAGGAAATTAAATACGAAAATCTCCTTTTCAGCTCGATAGGAATTTTATAATAATAGAAATTTGCTCTTTTAATTTAGAAAAAAAAAAATGAATAAAATATTCTCTTTTTCGAGTGAATTAAAAAAATATTGTTAATAAGAAAAATTCTTTTTTGATCAGAAAAAAAAGAAAATATGAACAAAATTTTCCTCTTTTTAGCTGCATAAAAATCTTTTTTTTTAAATGTTCCACTTTCAATTCAGAATAAATCAAAATTTTCCGGTTTCAAACTCAATTCAAATGTTAAAAATTTCAAATTTTCGCCCGCCCCAATTGAATAAATAAAATTGTTTAAAAAAAGTTCCTCTTCCTTTAAAAAAAAATTAAGTATAAAATGTCCTCCCTTACGATACATTTAAATTCTTTAGAATATAAAAAGTGCCTTTTCCAAGTTAAAAAAAAATTGAAACCCCAAAATTTCCTCCTTTTCAACTGAATAAAATTCCTCAAAAATCAGAAAAAAATGAAAACAAGAATATTCTTGTTTTCAATTCAATAAAAATTTGAAAAATAATAATATTTCTTTCAATTCAGCAAAAAAATGGCCTTCCATCCAACTTGATAAAAATCTTAAAATAATAAAATGTTCCCCTTTTAATTAAAAAAAACAACATGCATTCTTTCAACTCAATACAAAATTTTATAAATATAAAAATTTTCTTTTCTAATTAAAAAAATAAAATAAAAACCAAATTTTCTTCCCTTCCAAATTAATAAAAATCTTGGTATAATAAAATTCCTCTCTTAAAAAAAAATAAAACGATATTCTCTCTTTCAAATCAATAAAAAATTTATGAATAATACCATTTTCTTTTCCAATTAAAAAATAAATAAAAAACAAAATTGCTCCTTTCCAACTTGATAAAAATATCGAAATTTCTTCTTTCAATTAAAAAAAATTTATAAACCAAATTTATCTGCCTTCCAACCTAATAAAATTCCTAAAATAAATAATGAAATGCTCCTCTTAATTAAAAAAAATAAAATAAAAACAATATTCCCTCTTTCAAATCAGTAAAAATCTTATAAATAATAAAATTTCTGTTTCCAGTTAAAAAAATATATAAAAATCAAATTTTTCTCCCTTGAAACTAAATAAAAATATTAAAATAATGAAATATCTCGCTTCAAATTAAAAAAAATAATATCGTTCCTTTCAAATTGATAAAAAATCTTATAAATAATAAAATTGTTCTTTGGCGATTAAAAAATAAAAATAAAAACCAAAATTTACCTTCCATCCATCTTGACAAAAATTTTTAAATAACTAAATGCCCCTCTTCCAATTCAAAAAAATAAATAAAACCAAAATTACCTTATTTCCAACTCAATATAAATCTTGCATTAAAAAAATTATCTTTCTTCCAACTCAATAAAAATGTTAAAAAAAGAAAAAAATTCCTCTTCCAATTAAAAAAAAAATTCTTAGAATCAACTCGATAAATATCGTAAAAAGCAAAAAAATATTTCTCTTCAAAATCAGAAAAAATATATATTAGAAAAATGTTCTGCCTTTCAACTCGATAAAAATCTTGAAGCCAAACTTTTGATTCTGAAAAAAGCTTTTTAAACCAAATTTTCCTTCTTTCCAATTATTCAATAAAAATGTAAAAAAATACCAAATTTTTGAGAGAAAAAAAGTTGAATTTTCTAAAAATTCAACTAAAAAAAAATTCTATAAAGAGAAAAAGTGTCTTCTTCCAATTTAGAAAAAATTGAACGCCAAAATTTCCCTCCTTCCAACTCTATAAATATTTTTAAAAATAACAAAATTTTCCTTTTCTAATTCAGAAAAAATTGAAAACTACAATATCTTCCGTGAAGAATTATAATTTTTACTTTGGGACTGCAAATTTTAATAAAGAATTCTTATTTTCATCTTTTATTTATCGTGAAATAATTTTTATTCTGATTTACAAGAAACAGAATTAAAAAATATATATATAAAAAATCCTCCTCTTCCAATTCAGAAAAAAAAAAGAAAAATTTGTCTTCCTTCCAATTCAAAAAGAATTTAAAAAATAAAAAAGCCTCTTCGAATTCGGAAAAAAATTCCTCCCTTTCAACTCAATAAATATGTTCACAAAAATTTCCCTTTTCCCATTCAAATAAAAATAAAATGTTAAAAATCTTAAAAAATTATTATATTTGAGTGTGAAATTTAATAAGTAATTTTTAAACTGTTTTTTCTTGTTCTGGAAACCCTTAAATATAGATTTTTTTTCAAAACAGAATAAATACGGTTTTTTTTAATTTAAAAAAATTAGATGAAAGCATAAAAATTCTTTAAAAAGTTGAAAAAAGTGAGTATGCGAATAATTTTTAAGACTCAAGTACAATTTTCAGATGGAAAAAATCGAGGCGGACGCTTATGTGTGAGTGGGATTTATGCAGTTGAGGTTCTTGTAAAATAAAATTAATTTATAAGATTTTAGGAAAGAGTTATTTATTTAATTTCATTCGTTTATGAAGAAGCGATTATTCCTCGATCCAGAAAGCGTCGAAAACTGAGCTGCACACCTGAAAATTCATTGCAAATTTTTATTATTATTATTTTCTTTTTTAAATATTTAACGTAAAATAGGTTAAAAATTGCCTTAAAATCTTCCAAATTTTTTAAAATTATTTGGAAATCTTTTTAAGAATTGTCTTAAAATTAATTTTTCGAACTAATAAATTATTTTTAATTTTCCTAGGAACTCGAGTCAGTTGAAGGGAAGAAACTTGAAAATATTTTATACATTTTCGGAAATTTATTAACATTTTTAAATGTTTTCAATCTCTTCCAAACTTTTAAAAACATTATTTTTTTATTTAAAAAAAATGTGTTCATTCACTTGAAAGTTTCCAAATTTGTTCCAAAGATTTTTTAAATTTTTTCGTCAGAATCAAAAAAAATATCGAAAAAAATACAATTTAATTTTTTTCTGAGAATTCGATTGAAAATTTGAATCAATTTAAATTATTTTTAGTATTTTTTAGAAGTTTAGAAGAAACTTAGAAATATTTGATAAATTTTTGGAAATTTTTTTAAGTTGAAAATTGTTTAAATCTCTCTTAAAATTCAAAGCTTTCTAAATACCTTTTAAAATCATTTAAATTTTTCCTAAAATTTCATAAAAATCCTTGAAAATTAAAGAAATTTACCCAAAATTAAAAAATTAAATTTTTTATAAGTTTGGACAATTTTTTTTTTATATTTTATAAATTTTCGGAAATCTTTTGAGCTTTTAAAATATTTTTAATATCTTATAAACTGGAAAAAAATCTTAATAAAAATTCGATAATCTTAAAGGCTTCCAAATTTTTTGTTCGCAATCTAAAAAAATCTACATTTTGTTTAAAATGTTTTGTAATATTTTCAAGTTTAAATTATCATTTAATATTTTTTAAACTTTTAAACCTTCTAAATATATTTTTTTAATTATTCGAATTTTTCCTACAATTTTCTAAAAAACTTCAAAATTACATTTTTTTAAATTATTTTCTTACAATCAATTTTTTCAATAAAATAAATCATTTCACATTTTTTTGAGAATTCGAGTAAAAATCCTGAAAATCCTAAATTTCTTTCAAACTGGCTCAAATTTTTTCTGCAGAATTTTAGTTTTTTCGATTTTTTTTAAAATTTACATCAAAAAATAATTTTTCAAAATAAAAAATCATTTAATATTTTCCTAGGAATCTTAAGAACTTTTTTTATCTCCTTGAAACTTTTCAAAATTTGTAGGAAATATCTTCATAATTTGTATTATTTTTAACATATTTCCAAATAAAATTCCAAAATATGTTTCAAACTTACTGGAGTTTTAATTTTTTTATTTTGAATGAAAAATAAAAATTTCAAATAACAATTTATTTCTTAAGTTTTGAACATCTTAAAAATCTTTTGGAATTTTTTGAAATCTTTTTAAATATTCGCTTAAAATAAATATTGCAAAATAAAAATTTATTTAAAATGTTCCCATAAGTCTTAAGAATTTTTTTTTTATTTTCTTCAGACATTAAAAAAAATTAAAAAGCTTGTAAATTTTTGTTCTAAATCTTCCAAATTCAATTTTTTTTTTATTTGTTGAAAGTCATTTAAATTGAAAATTATTTTTGTATTTTGGCAAAACTTCTGAATATAATTTGAAAAAAATTATGTTTCAACAAAAAAAAAAAATTATAGCGTTTAACAATTTTAGGTTATTTTGGCTTTTTATACCAAAAATTGGTATTTTCAATCAAAAATGATTAAAATTTGAACAAGATTTAGAATATTTAAATTTTTGAAACAAAAACAAATACAAAATATTTTAAAGAAGATTTATAAATTTGAATAATTTCAGATTATGTTAACGTTTTACATCGGAAATGGGCATTTTTAATAAAAAAATTAGATTGCAACGATTACAATTTTTTCGAAACAATTTACGTTATTCCTTTTTTTTATTTTGAAATTAAAATTTTTAAACCAAATTCATTACTTTTTAAGATGCATGATTTCTTTCACAAATTTAGGTTATGTTGGCGTTTTACAATTTTAGATTATTTGAGTATATTTTTCGTCCAAAATTGGTATATTTAATAAGAATTTAAAAAATTTGAACAATTTTCTGGTGTCACATTTTTTTTGCAGGAAATTCTTGGTATTTGTAATAAAAAATCATTAAATTTCGAAGAATATTAAAGATTTTTCAGCAAATTTAGGGTTATGTTCGGATGTTTTAAATAATTTTTGTTTAAAATAACATAATTTACAATCATTAAGATTTTGTGATTGTGTCCGTTTTTTAGTTTAAATTTCTATGAAAAAAAATAATTAGATTTCAAAGAAGTTGAATGATTTTTGAACAATTTTAGGTTACGTTAGTATTTGGTGTTGAAAATTTGTATTTTCAAACAAAAATCATTATAAGAGATTTAGAATCCTTAAAAATTTAGGATTTCGTTTATATTCTTCGGCGGAAATTGGTATTTTTAATAATTATTATTATATATAAAAGAACATTTACATTTTTTTAAACAATTTCAGGTTATGTTAGCATGTTACATCGAAAATTGGCATTAAAAAACATATTTTGAAGAAGATTTAGAATCTTTTATCAATTTATTGTTTTTCATCGGAAATTGGTATTTTTATATTTTTTCAATTTTATTTCAAAGTAGATTAACCATTTTTTTAAACTATTTTTGGTTATGTTGACGTTTTACATAAAAAGGCGGATTTTTATCCAAAAATCATCAGATTTTAAAAAAAGTTAGAAAAAAATGGTTACAAAAGAAGATTTATAATTTTGTTATTGTTATGTTAGTATTTTTATTTAGAAATTTACATTTTTGTTTAAAAATAATCATTAAATTTCAAAGAAAATTCGTAATTTTTTTAACAGTTAAAACTAGAAGAAAATTGAAAAGAAAGAAAATTGTAAATTTAATTTTCAACTACAAAATTGTAATTTAATTTTGACAAAAAATGGTTGAAATATTATTTTATATTTTAATTTAAAAATTGCTTGAGACAAAAGCTATAATTTTTTTAGTTGCTTAAAAAATGCGTTATTTAATACTTAAAAAAAAGCAGACCAAAAAAATGATGTCTGGAAAAATCTAGAGCTTCCTGAAAAAAATCTGGAACTATCAGGGATTTTTTTCTTCAGAATTTTAGTAGACACCGTTTTTGAAAAAAAAATTAGTGAAAAATTTACCTCTGAGAGCAGAAAAGTGCAACTGTTGGAATTTCGTAGACATCGGAGCCCAGGCCAAAAGTTACCCAGGCTTCAGTAAAAATTGGCTCTTGGCAGGAATTGTTTACGCAAATACTCGCGGGTCCATTTTCTATCAAAACGTAGGGTATACAATTTTTCGAAAATTTTAAATCGGAATTTTCTTGCAAAAATGGCTCATATGATACTTTCACATTCAAGGGAGATGTTATTTCGAGAGTGTGACGGTATCTGCAAAAAGATCGGTAATAATTTTATTCCTTTTTTTTTTTAATTTTAAATTCTGTTTTTTAACATTTCTCTAGAGATGAAAGAGGGACATTTTTTTAAAACTTTTATTGGGTTTGGCAAGCAAGCCGTTTTTTGGTTTTCAATTTTTTTTCAAATTAGATAAGATTATTTTTTATAGTTTAAATAAACATTATTAAACATTTTTATTGAGTTGAAGTAAAATTTTTTTCTGAATTGGGAAAGTAAATAAAAATTTGTAAACATTTTGATTCAGTTAGAAGGGAGGAAATTTTGTTCTAAATTGAAAGAGGAAAATTAAAGTTTTGTAATATGTTTATTCATTTGTGAGGGAGGGAATTTTTGTTTTAAATTTTTCTGAATTAAAAGAGTCACATTTTTTATTTTTAATATTTTTATTGAGCTGAAATGGAGGAATTTTTGGTTTTTAATTTTTGTTTTCAATTGAAAAAAGAAATTTTTAAAATATTTTTGTCAGTTTGTTAGACGTGAGGAAATTTTGGTTTTAAATTAGTTCTGAATTGATAGAGGAAAATTAGAATTTAAAAAAATTTTATTCAGCTGATAGGGAGGAAATTTTAGTTTTAAATTTTTCCTTAATTTAAAGAGTGAAGTTTTTCATTTTTAACATTTTTTTTTAGTTGTTAGGAGGGAGGAAATTTTTGCTTTGAATTGGTTCTAAAGTGATAGAGGAAAATTAGAATTAAAAAAAATTTTATTCAGCTGATAGGGAGGAAATTTTGGTTTACAATTTTTTCTGAATTGAAAAAGAAAAATTCTAAATATTTTTATTCATTTTTAAGGTAGGGTATTTTGGTTTAAAAAATGTTTGAATTAAAAGAGTGCAGTTTTTCATTTTTAACATTTTTGTTGAGTTTGTAGGGAAGAAAATTTTGGTTTTTAATTTTTTTTTAATAGAAAAAAGAAAATGAATTTTTTAAAACATTTTTTTCAGTTGCTAGAAGCGGAAAATGTTTGGTTTTGAATTGGTTCTGAATTGATAGAGGAAAATTAGAATTAAAAAAATATATTCAGCTGAAAGTGAGAAAATTTTGGTTTTTAATTTTTTTTAATAGAAAAAAGAAAATTAAATTTTTAAACATTTTTTTCATATGTTAGGAGGGAGGGAATTTTAGCTAATTGGTTCTGAATTGATAGAGGAAAATTAAAATTAAAAAAAAAATTTATTTAGCTGATAGGGAGGAAATTTTGGTTTTAAATTTTTCCTGAATTTAATGAGTGACGTTTCTTATTTTTAACATTTTCGTTTGAGATAAATTTTTTCATTGACTTATTAGGGACGGAATTTTTGTTTTGCATTTTTCTGAATTAAAAGAGTCACCCTGTTTTAAATGAGTTACTATGAAGGAATTTTTGGTTTCAAATTTTTCATGAATTGGACAAAGTAATGTTTGGATTTTAACAATTTGATTGAGCCGAAGGGGACAAATTCTCTGATAAAAAACTTTTTTTAAGATAAAGGAAAGGAATTTTTTCTGACTTGGAATAGGGAAACTCAAAATTGTTAAACTTTTCTACTGAGTTGGAAGCCACAATATTCTGATGTTTGTCCTAAAATTAAACTAGGATTTTTTTTAAGTTTTCTACTTATTCATTGATTCGAAGGAAACTAATTCTATATTTGTAAAATCTTTTCTCAAAGAAAAGGAGAGGGTTCTTAATTTTTTCTATTTGAAAGTGAGGAAATGACATTTTTAGAACACTTCTATTGGATTGGAAGGTGAACAACCTTTGGGTTTTATTTTTATTTATTTATTTTTCTTTTTGAATTGGAAGAGAAATTTTGGTTTTAGTTTTTAACATTTTTAGGGCTTGTAACCCCGTGCGGAAAATCTTATAGTTTCGGTCGGGTGATCGTGGGAGAAGTGAGAGAAAATAAGAGGAGGGGCAGTAAGGAGAGTGAGCGGAAATGAGTGGAGGGAAATAAGGAAAGCAATGGAAAATAAGGGTGAAATGAGTGAAGAAAAGATAAAGTAGAGGAAATAGAGGGAGATGAAGTAGGGAAAGTGAGGGGAAAAGTTAAGTGAAATAAGTAGCGGAGAAGTAAGGAAAAACAAGGAGAGGTTTAGTGAGGATGATTGAGTGAAGTGGAAGTAGGGGTAACGTGATGAGTGAAAGTAGGGTAAGTGAAGGGAGAGGAAGTAGGAGAAGCGACAGAAAATAATGGTAAAATGAGGGGAGGGTAAGTTGAAGAAATAAAAGGATAGGGAATAGGGAAAATGAGGTGAAAGCTAAGTATGGGAAGTAAATGGAAATTAGGGTAGGAGAGGGAAATAAGAGGTGTAGGAGTATAGAAAGAGAGGGAAAATGAGGAGTTTAGGAGAGGCTAAATCAAAGTAGTGTAAATAAGAAAAATTCAGAGAGGGAAAGTAGGGGAAGCGGTGGATAATAAGAGGTAAGTGAGCGGAGAGGAAGTAGAGGAAAATGAAGTAGATGAAGTAAGGCGAAGTTAGTGGAGATTAAGTAGGGGGAACGAGGGAATTTATGACAGGGGGAAGTATAGGAAGTAATTGGAAATGAGGAGAGAAGAGGGGTAATGGAGGAAGTAAGAGGAAATGAAAGAGGCTATCTTTTCGTTACCGTGAAGAATTAGTCTAACTTAATTTTGTATGAAATTTAGTAAACACGTAGAAGTGTTCAAGAAATAAAAATCTTTTAAAATTCCTTGTTTTGAAAGTTATAGGAGCCTAAATTACATTACATATTGTAATACAAAATACTGGAGTTTTGAATTCGTAGGAGATGTGTCGTAAAATAATAGGTTCTTTATTCCTCCTGAAAACTTAGCTAAATGAAGTTAGCCTAATTCGTAGCGGTAACGAAAAGATAGCCTATTCTTTCTAGAACTCATCGAAATGACAGGAGTGAAAAATAAGACAAATTGGGAAAGGGGAAATAGAGAGAGCGATGGAAAGTTAGGGGGAAATAGGGGGAAGGGACATGAAGGTATATGAAGTAGGGAAAGTGAAGGAAAATTAGGAGATAGGGAAGTATGGTAAGTAAGAGGAAATTAGAAGTGGAGAGCGAAAATGGTGGAAAATTATGGGATTTGGATTTGAGGAAGTTAGGGAAAAGGAGAACATTTATGGGAACGGAAAGTATGGAAAGTAAGTGGAAATTAGGGGTGAAGAGGAGAAACGGAGGATAATGAGAGGAGTTAGAGTAAAGCAAGTAAGGACCAATGAGGAGAGGTTAGAAAGGATAAATGAAAGGAGTGAAAAATGAGAAAAATTCGTAAAGGCGAAGTAGAGGAAGTGATGGAGTAGAGAAAGATGGAGTAGAGTAGATAAAGTGAAGGTAAATGAGGAGAGGTTTAGAGAGGGTCAATTAAATCAGTGCACATCAGACAAATTCGGGAGGAGTGATGGAAAATTATGAAGAAATGAGGGGATAGGAAATAAAGGAAATTATGTATAATGAAGTAGATGAAGTGAGGTAAAATTGGGGGAAGAGAAAGTAGGCGGAATGATGAAATTTACCATATAAGAGGAGAAACTATGGGAAGTAAGTGGAAATTACGGTAGGAGAGAGGAAACTAAAGGAAGTGCGGGAAATGGGAGTAGAGAAAGTGAGGAGAATTAAGGAGAGGTTTAGAAGGGGTAATTGAGCGGAGTGGAAATAGGGAGAATTAGGGGACGGGAAGTAGAGAAAGAGATGAATAATACTGAATAAATAAGGGGAGGAGAAGTAGAGGAAATTAAGGAAAATGACGTAGGGGAAGTAAGAGGAAAGTAGGGGGGAGTATGGTAAGTACGTACAAATTAGAGGGGCAATGGAGGAAATTGAGGGGAGTTGGAGTAGAGGAAGTGAGGGGAAATGGGGAAATTTATGCGAGAGGGTAATATAAAAATAAATGGAAATTATGGGAGAAGAGGGAAAATGTAGGGAAATGAGAGAAGCAGGAGTATCGAAAGTGAGGGGAATTAAGAAAAGGTTTAGATAGGGTAAATGAGAGGTGTATAAATAAGATGAATTTGGAGATTTTATAGGGAAATTATAGGGAAATGACGGAAGGAGGCGCAGAGGAAATAAAGGAAAAGGAAGTAAGGAAAGTGAGTGCAAATTAGAGGATGTGAAGTAGAGGGAGTGAGGGAAAATGAGGAGAGATTTATATAGGGTAAATCAGAGGAGTGGAAATAGGGAAAAATCAGGGAAAGGAAGTACGTGAAGCGATGGAAAATAAGTTGAAACGAGAGAAGGGCGAGTAGAGGAAATAAAGGGAAAGGAAGAAGGAGAAGTGCGGGGAAATTAGGAGAGAGGAAGTAGGAGAATGAGGAAATTGAGAGTAAAGTAAAGTACGTAAAGTTAGTGGAAAATAGTGGAGGAGATGGGAAAGGGAGGGAAATAAGGTTATTGGTATTAAAGAAAGTGTTGGGAAATTAAGAGAGGTTAAGAGAGTGTCAATAAAAGAAGTGGAAATAGAACAAATGTAGGAAGGGAAAGTAATGGAAGCTATGGAAAATGAGGGGACAGAGGGGAGGAGAAGAACAGGAAATAAATGGAAAGGAAGTAGGGAAAGTAATTCGGGAAGGGACATGATGAAGGGTGAAGTGAAGGGAGGGAGTATAGGAGGAGAGGGAAATGTAGGAAGAGTAGAGGAGGGAAAATATGGGATGGGGAGGTTTCAAATAAAGAATATTTTGGGTATTTTTTTCCGAATTGAAGAGGAGATTTTTCTTTTGTAAATAATTACACTCTTTTCAGGAATTGCTCATTAATAATAATAATTATTACCTTGTGGAGTAAACTTTTCGAAGTGCCAATTCCCAAAGAGAAGTTACGACATTTTCACTAATTTTGTGAACAGTCATGAGCTGTCTCGGTAATTCGATAGTAATTTCCTCGATACCGATTTCTTCCGATAAACGTATTTTTATATTACAACTTCGAAAATCACTTCTTGGATTTGATTGAAAGCACCTGAATCAGGAAAATAAATATTGTATTTATATTATTAATGAGAAAATATTAAATTATTGATAAATAATTGAATAAATTACCCGCGAGCGACGGCGTTTCTCAAATCCCCTCCAAAGGAATTTCGAATTTTCGAAACGAGTTGGGAGAGCAAAGGGTAGGATAAGTAATTTAAATCTCGATTTTCATCAAATCGAATAAAGGGCGACGAGACGAATCCATTCAGTGGCAAGTACCTCAATCTGATACATCCAAATAAAAAAATACATTTTTATTATTATTATTTTTTTTAATGACCTACACTTTATTTGTTGATTTACCTATTTGAACGAACTGATATATTTATTAATTCTGGCGCTAAAGTTAATCTATTTGGAAGCTCCTCTAGAACATTATTGTCTGCGATTAAATCTTCAAGTTTCGGAAGGGATCCTAGCCATTCTGGCAAAATGATCAGGCGATTATTAGATATTGAAAAGTATTCCAAATTCTTCAACTGACTGCAGGCTATTTTTAATTTAAAAGAAAAGATAATTAATTTTTTATTTATTTATAAAAAACTTCGGACAGATAATTTGTTGGGAGCAAGAAAAAAATCTATCTCAGACCGGATTTGAACCGAAAACGTGACTATGCATAAGTGGAGCTTGAACTAATTACGCTACCGAGGTAATTGATAAATGTGATTGGCGTAATTGGTTAACGCACCTCTTATAGACAGTGGCGTTCCAGGTTCAATTCCCGGTTGGGGCAGATTTTTTTCTTTTTCCTCAAAAATTATTTGTACGAAGTAAATGTTTTAACATCGAAATTTAAAAAAAATGAATTCGCATAAAAAGATGTATAATTTAAACAAAATAAGTGAATTTTCAACTGAAAAATATCAATTTTTTGGCAAAAATTTAGAGGCTACATTTTTAGTAAAAAAATTAATTTTCAACAAAATTTATCAAATTTTTAAACAAAGAATTGAACTTTTAACTAAAATGTTATTTTTCAAGTGCTCAATTTTGAAGATTTTATTATTTGATTTTGCTTATTTCTCAAAATCCAAAAATTAGAATCCTTAAGATTTGATTTTTTGAAAATTAAAAGGCAAGTTTTTAATGTTAAATCTTAGAAATTGAAAAACAAATCAATAATAAATCTTCAAAGTTACAGAATTTTTAATTGTAAAACTGAATAATTTCATATTATTATATATTATTATAAACAATTTTCATAATCTATGCCGTTTTGAAGAATCATAAATATATTTAAGTAGTTGAATTTTGAAAATATAGAATTTTAAATTATTAAATATTCAAAAATTTTATATTGAAGGCATTTTAATATTTCTAACTTTTTTTAATATCTAATTTTTTTAATTTACAATTGCAAACTCTTCAATTTTAAAGATTTATAAATAAAAATTCTTAGTAGATGATTTTGAAAATCAAAAGAGCGGTTTTCAATTTTCCCAAATAAAAAAAATTACAGCTACAATTGAAAATTCTTGAATTTTTACAATTTGCAATTTAAAATTTTCGATTCCTAAGCTTCCAAATTGAAGAAGCTTTTAAAATGAAAAATCAGAAGAGTACGTACATTTTTTAATTGTGAAACGGAAAAATTACATAAGTAAAAAATTAAAAACTTCAATTTTAAAGATTTTATATTCAATGTTTTGTAATTTTGAAGATACAATCGAAAATTATGGATTTAAAAAAATGTATTAATGCAAATTAAGGGAATTATGAAAATATAGGATTGCAAATTATTTAATTTTCAAGATTTATATATTATACGCACATTATTTTTAAAGTTTTTGTTTTGTTTTATTTTAATAGTTCAAATTTGAAGATTACAAATGTGAAACTCTTCAATTTTTTCAACTTGGAAACTAAAAATACTTCCATTTTGGATATTTTCAATTCTTTAATATATAATGTGTATAATAGAACATTGAGACGGTGATGATGATGAGGAAGTGAAGGGGGGAGTAATGGGAGGGGAAGTGAAGGGACAGTAAGTAGTGGAATTGAGGAAAAGGGTACGTAGGGGAAGCGTGGGATAGAGAGTGCAAGTAGGGGAAGTAAAGTCTTCGGAAATAGAGAATGGGAGAAGAAATGAGGCTGAAATGAATAGGGGGAGTGGGAGAATTTTATGGTGGAGTAGAAGTAAGGGACGGAGGGGAATTGGATGAGGGAGAAGTAGGGTAGTAGAGAAAGTTATTAAAAGGAAAGTAAGAAGAGGGGAAATAGAGAAGTGTGAAGAGAAGAATAGAGAGGAAGTGAAGGGGAAAGTAAAAAGAGTGCTAGCTGGGGTTAGAAAGCTAGGGGAAAGCTAGTAGGGGAGTGGCAGTGAAGAGAAAGGTAGCATGGAAATTGAGGATCGGGATAGAAGGGGAAGTGAGTACAGGGTAAGTAGAGGAGATAAAGAAGCAGAATGAAAAGAAAGTAAAGGGAGAAGTAAAAATAATGCCAGTTGGGGTTGGAAAGTTAGGGGACCGACAGTAGGGGCGTTGCAGTGTCACTGACGG
>JAWWLR010000002.1:15452447-15466269 GCA_035041075.1 Acraspis erinacei
CTGTCGCGAGTGCGGCAAAACTTTCGGGAGCCGAAGTTCCCAGCAGATTCACATTCGCATTCACACTGGCGAGCGTCCCTACTCGTGTCGCTTCTGCTGGAAGGCCTTCGCCGATGGCGGAACTCTTCGGAAACACGAGCGCATTCACACCGGCGAGAAACCCTATGGCTGCACAATCTGTCCGCGCGCATTCAATCAAAGGGTGAGAAGTTAAAGAAATTATATACATAATTTTTACATAATTAATTAATTATACGCGATTTTATTTTATCTGAAGTGTGCGCGTGTGTGCTTGAATGTTATTTTAGCGCATGCGCGTCAATCTGCATTACCGACGGTGCATCATTAGTTGGGAATTTATCCCGCCGGATGGCGCTTACATTTTTTGACGTTGAAGGTTAAAATATTTGATTGAAAAGTCGTCTTTTTGTTTTAAAATTAATCTGTTCTACTTGAATATTTATTATTTTAGTTACTAATAATTTATAATTTTAGTTTAAATTTTAACTATTCAATTTTTGGCTGAAAACTGATGTTTTCCAATTCAGAATTCCATTATTTGGTGGAAAGTTGTTATTTTTTAGTTGAAAATTTAACTGTTTAGTTGAGATTTAATATATTGTTTTGTTGAAAACCCGTCTTTTTGATTAAAAATTAGAGATCTGGAAAAAAGCTGAAATTGTCCGGTAACCCTGAAGGATTTTTTGCGCATGCGCGTCAATCTGCATTACTGACAGTGCACTATTAGTTGAGCATTTATCCCGTTGGATGGCGCTTAATTTTTTTTTTCATTTTTTTGTTGTTTAATTTTTGCGGGAAATTAATTTTTTCAATTGAAAATTTGTGGTTGAAAACTGATATTTTTCAAATTCAACTATATTTCGATGAAAATTTATTTACTTTGTTGAAAAAGGTATGTTTTTTTTGCTTCTTAGGAAGTTAATATTTTTGATTGAAATTTCAATTTTACTGTTTCAATTAAAGATTGATAATTTTAGTTAAAAATAATAATTAGAAAAACAATGTTTTACGCTGAAAAGTTAACCGCATATTCCATTTTTTTGGGGGGTTGAAAATCAATCATTTTTAGTTGAAAATTCATATTTTTGGTTGAAAATTAAAATTTTCCACTCGAAGATTTATTATTTTAGTTGAAAAATTCATCAGTTTTGTGCAAAATTATCTTCTTTTTTTTTAATAAAAATTTAAGTCTTACATTTTTGGTTGAAATTTGATATTTTTTATATTTGAAAATTCAACTATTTTACTGAAAATTCATTTATTTTGTTGAAAAATCGTATTTTTTGGTAGAAAATTAATCTTCTTAGTTGAAAATTAACCTATTCTAGTTAAAGAATAATCACTTTCGTTGAAAATTTATCTTTTTTTGTTTAAAATTCAATTATTCCACTTAAAAATTCATTATTTTATTTGAAAATTCATCAGTTTGTTGGAAAATTATTATTTTTTTTTTTAAATAAAAATACAACTATTCCATTTTATGTGAAAATGCATATTTTTTAATTCAAAGTTCATATATTTGGTTAAAATTTTTTATTTTTTAACTAAAAATGCAACAATTACAGTGAAAATTCATTTATTTTTATGTAAAATCTTCATTGTTGGTGGAAAATTAATCTTTTTGGTTAAAAATTAAATTATTCTAGTTAAAGATTAATCATTTTTGTCGAAAATTCAACTATTTTATGGAAAAATAGTCATATTTTAGTTGAAAATTCAACTATTTTATGGAAAATAGTCATATTTTAGTTAAAAATTCATCAGTTTGTCGGAAAATTATATTTTTTCAGTTAAAAATTCAACTAATTTATTGAAAATTTTGTTGAAGATTCGTCACATTTTGTGGAAAATTAATCTTCTATGTTGAAAATTCATTTTTTTTTTTGGTTAAAAATTCACAAGTTTGTTAGAAAATTATATATTTTTTAAAGAAGGAATTTAACTATTCCATTTTTTTAACTCAATATTTTTCTAGTTCAAAATTAAACTATTTCGTTAAAAATTCATTTATTTGGTTAAAAGTCGTATTTTTTGGGCAGAAAATGGTTATTTTTTGGTTCAAATTTCAACTATAACAGTTGAAAATTCATCATTTTTTTTTGTGTAAATAATCTTTTTTAGTTGAAAACTTAACTTATTCAATGATAATTAATTTATTTTGTTGAAAAAAAATTTTTTTGTTAGAAACTTATTGTTTTTGGTTAAAAATTCAATTATTCCAATTGAAGATTGATCTTTTTAGTTAAAAATTCATCTATTTTGTTTAAAATTCAATTATTGTAATTGTAAATTCATCAGTTTGGTGGGAAAATATATTTTTTTTTCACGTAAAAGTTAATTAAATATGTGTTAAATTTTTGGTTGAAAAATCTATCTTTTTTGTAGTTCACAAAAATTAACTATTTTGTTGAAAAATTGTCTTGTTTACTACAAAATTGAACTATTTCGTTAAAAATTCATTTATTTTGTTGAAAAACTTCTTTTTTTTGGAGAGAATTAATGTTTTGGGTTGAAATTTTAACTATTCAATTTGAAGATTCATCGCTTTAATTAAAAAATTATCAGTTTGGTGAAAAATTATTTTTTTTTCACTGCAAATTTAACTATTCGTTTTTTGGTTGAAAATTTATATTTTTTATTGCAAAATTCATCTATTTAGTTAAAAATTTATCTTTTTTTAGGTTTAAATTACTCTATTTGAATAAAAAATCATTTATTTTGTTAAAAAATACATTTTTTGGTTTAAAACTTAATTTTTTTGTTGCAAATTCTACTGTTCCAATTAAAGATTGATCATTTTAGTCAAAAATTTGTCTTTTTATAGTTAAAAATTCAACTATTTCGATGAATATTCATTTATTTTGTTGAAAAATGTATTTTTTTAGGAGGTTAATATTTTTGGTTGAAAATTCAACTTTACTCTTTCAATGAAAGATTGATAAATTTAGTTAACAAAATTTTCCGCTGAAAATTTAACTACATATTCCATTTTTGTTTGAAAATTAATCTTTTTTTAGTTCAAAATTAAACTATTTAGTTGAAAATTTGGTATTTTTTAATGGTAAATTAACCTTTAATTGGTTGAAAATTGATTTCTTTTAATTCAAAATTTAACTATTTGTGTAAAAAAATTTTTTTGTTGCTAAAAATTTAACTGTTTTACTGCAAATTTATCTGTTTTATTTAAAAAGCGTTGTATTTTGTGGAAAATTAATCTTTTTGGTTGAAAATTCAACTATTCGTCTAAAAGATTCATTATTTTAGTTTAAAATTTATCAGTTTCTTGGAAATTATATTTATTTTTAAATATAAGAATATAACTAATCCATTTCTGATTGAGAATTGATCTTTTTTAGTTGAAAACTCAAATATTTGGTTAAAAGTCGTATTTTTTGGGCAGAAAATAGTTATTTTTTGGTTAAAGTTTCAGCTATAACAGTAGAAAATAATTTTTTCGATTGAAAATTTAACGATTTAAATGATAATTCATTTATTTTGTTGAAAAATGTTTTTTTTGTTAGAAACTTATTGTTTTTGGTTAAAAATTTAATTATTCCAATTGAAGATTGAACTTTTTAGTTAAAAATTCATCTGTTTTGTTTAAAATTCAATTATTGTAATTGAAAATTCATCAGTTTGGTGGAAAAATAATTTTTTTCATCTAAAAGTTAATAAAATATTTGTTAAATTTTGGTTGAAAATCAATCTTTTTTTTCGTTAAAAAAATGAAATATTTTGTTGAAAATTTGTCTTTTTCAGTACAAAATTGAACTATTTCGTTAAAAATGTATTTCTTTGAATTTGAAGATTCATCGCTATAATAAAAAAATGATCAGTTTGGTGGAAAACTGTTTTTTTTTTCACTGCAAATTTAACTATTCCATTTTTGTTTGAAAATAATCGATTTAAGTTCAAAATTCAACTATTTCGTTGAAAAATCGTTGATTTTGTCGAAAGTCGTATTTTTTTTGGAAGAAAAGTATTTTTTGATTGTTAATTTTTTAACTATTCCATTTGAGGATTCATTATTTCAGCTTAAAATGTATACTTTTAGTTAAAAATTCACCAGTTTGGTGGAAAATTAATGTTTTTAACTGAAGATTGAACTATTCCTTTTTTTGGTTCAAAAATTTATATTTTTTATTTCAAAATTTTTGTATTTAGTAAAAAATTTATTTTTGGTTTTAGTTGAAAATTCTACTATTTCAATTAAAATTGATTTATTTTGTTGAAAAATACATTTTTTTGTTAGAAACTTAAGGTCACTTAATGTCAGAAAATTCATCAGTTTGTTAAAAAATTATTTTTTCGTTTAAATAAAAATTTTACAATTTTATTGAAATTTTTGTTGAAAAATCATCATATTGTGTGAAAAGTTAATCTTTTTTATTAAAAATACAACGATTTGGCTTGAAGATTCATTGCTGCAGTAGGAAATTCACCATTTTTTTTTGAAAACTATTATTATAATTATTCTTTTTTTTTAGGAAAAATGTAACTTCCATTTTTGGTTTAAAAATTACATTTTTTCGTTCAAAATTCAACAATTTGTGTCAAAATTGGTACTTTTTCTGAAAATTCAACTATTTTGGTAAGACTTTATCTATTTTGTTTAAAAATCATTATTTTGTTTAAAAATTAACATTTTCATTGATAAATTAATTCGAATTCTAGTTAAAGATTCATTTGTTTAGTTAAAAATTCATTTTTTTCAGTTCAAAATTCAACTATGTTAGTGAAAATTCATATTTTTTATAAAAAATAGTCATATTTTGTAGAAAATTAATCTTCATGGTTAAAAATACATCTTTTTGGTAAAAAATTCAACTATTTTATTTAAAGATTCATTATTTTAGTTTAAAATTGGTCAGTTTCTTGGAAAATTATATGTATTTTTAAATATAAAAATATAACTAATTCATTTTTGTTTGGGAGTTGATCCTTTTTAGTTCAAAACTCAACTATTTTGTTAAAAAATCTGTAGATTTTGCGGAAAACTAAACTTCTTGGTTGAAAATTAAATTATTCCAGTTAAATTTGAATAATTTTAGTTGAAAATTCATCTTTTTCGTTAAAAAATTAAACTATTTTATCGAGAATTCATCTATTTTCTTCAAAAATCGTAATATTTTCTGGAAAATTAATCTTCTTGGTTGGAAATTCAACTATTCAACTTAAGATTCATTATTTTAGTTGAAAATTCAACTATTCCACTTAAAAATTCATCATCTTAAGTTCAAAATTAAATTATTTGTAGAACAATGGGTGTACTTTGTTAAAAATTAAATTATTTCGCTTGAAGATTCATTATTGTAGTTGAAATTTGATCAGTTTGTTTGAAACTTATACTTTTTTAAAGTAAATATTCAACTGTTCGATTTTTGGTTGAAAATTTATATTTTTTAGATCAAAATTCAACTATTTGTGTAAAAATTAGTCCTTTTTTTAGCTGATAATTGAATTACTTTACTGAAAATTGATCTATTGACCGTTGGTTAGCAAATTATATTTTCTTTTGAATAAAAATTCTTTTTTAATTGAAAATTCAACTATTTTTGTAAAAATGGGTCTTTTTTAGTTAAAAATTTAACAATTTTATTGAAAATTTTGTTGAAAAATCATATTTTGTCAAAAATTAATCCGCTTGGTTGAAAATTCAACTAACTTATTAAAATCGAATTTGTTTTGTTGAAAATTCTTCATATTTTTTGTTGTTGAAAATTAATCTTTTTGGTTAAAAATTTATCTATTTCATTGAAATCCTTTGATGATTCATTATTATTTAAATTGAAAATTTATGGGTTTGTTGAAAAGTTATGTATTTTTTTTAAATAACTGACCCATTTTTCGTTGACAATTGATATTTTTTTAGTTGAAATTCAATTATTTGTGTAGAAATGGGTCTTTTCGTTGAAAATTCCAAACTTTTATTGAATTTTTGTTATTTTGTTAAAATTATCATATTTTGTAGAAAATTAATTTTGTTGTTTGAAAATTGATATTTTTAGTTTAAAATTCAAGTAGTTGTTTAAAAATCGGTTTTTTAGTTAAAAATTTAATTATATTATTGAAATTTGTTTTATTTTGTTAAAAAATTATCATATTTTGTGAAAAATTATTGTTCTGTGTTGAAAATTCATCAGTTTGTTTAAAAATTATATTTTCTTTTGAATAAAAATTCATCTTTCTTAAATTAAAAATTAAATTATTTGGTTGAAATCATTTGAAGTTTGATTTGAAAATTTATCTTTTTTATGCTCAAAATTCAAGTATTTGTGTAAAGATGGATCTTTTCTTTGAAAATTCAAATATTTCATCATATTTTGTGGAAAATTAGTCTTCTTGGTGAAAAATTGATATTTTTAGTTTAAAATTCAACTATTTGTGTAAAAACTAGACTTTTTTAGTTAAAAACTTATCTTTTTAAGTTCAAAATTGAATTAGTTGTGTAAAAATGGGGCTAATTAGTTAAAAAATTAACTATTTTATTGAAAATTTGGTTCAAAATTCTTAATATTTTTTGGAAAATTAATTTTTTTTGAAAATTTATCTTTTTGGTTAAAAATTCCAATATTTGGTTGAAACCATTTGACGATTCATTATTTTAATTAAAAATTTATAGATTTGTTGAAAAGTTATGTATTTTTTTTTTAAATAGATATTTAACTAACCCATTTTTCGTTGAAAAATTTATCTTTTTTTTTAGTTGAAATTCAACTATTTGTGTAAAAATTAGTCTTTTTGATTTGAAAATTTATCTTTTTAAGTTAAAAGTTCAATTACTTGTTAAACATTTTTTTTAAAGTTAAAAATTCAACTATGTTGAAAATTCATCAGTTTGTTTGAAAATTATATTTTCTTTTGTTAAAAAATTCATCATTCTTGATTCAAAATTGAACCATTTGTTAAAAATGGGTCTATTTCGTTAAAAAATTAACGATTTTATTGAAAAGTTGGTTGAAAATTTTGCATATTTTGTTGAAAATTAATTTTTGTCGTTGAAAATTCATCTTTTTGGTTAAAAATTCCAAAATTTTGTTGAAATCATTTGAAGATTCATTATTTTAATTGAAAATTTATAAGTTTGTTGGGAAGTTATATAGTTTTTTAAGTAGAAATTTAACTAACCCATTTTTCGTTGAAAATTGATCTTTTTTAATTGAAATTCAACTATTTGTGTAAAAATTAGTCTTTTTGATTTGAAATTTCATTGGAAATTCAACTATTTTATTGAATTTTTGTTATTTTGTTAAAAAATTATCATATTTTTTAGAAAATTAATCTTCTTGGTTGAAAATTAATATTTTTAGTTTAAAACTCAACTATTTGTGTAGACTTAGACTTTTTTAGTCATACTTTGTGAAGTTTGTTTAAAAATTATATTTTATTTTGAATAAAAATCTATCTTTCTTAATTCAAAATTCTATTATTTGTGTAAAAATGGGTCTATTTAGTTAAAAAATTAACTATTTTATTGAAAATTTTGTTGAAAATTCTTCATATTTTTTGGAAAATTAATTTTTTGTTTTAAAAATTCGACTATTTGGTTGAAATCATTTGAAGATTTATTATTTTAATTGAAAATTTATAAGTTCGTTGGAAACTTATATATTTTTTTAAAAATATATAACGTTTCGTTATAAAATAAAATGGATCTTTTCGTTGAAAATTCAAATATTTTATTAAACTTTTTTTTAATATTGTTAAAAAATCATCATATTTTGTGGAAAATTAATCTTCTTGGTTGAAAATGAATATTTTTAGTTTAAAAATCAACTATTTGTGTAAATATTCGACTTTTTTAGTTGAAAATTGATCTTTTTAAGTTCAAAACTCAATTTTTTCTGTAAAAATGGGTCTTTTCGTTGAAAATTCAACTATTTTATTGAATTTTTGTTATTTTGTTAAAAAATTATCATATTTTGTAGATAATTATTATTTTTAGTTTAAAATTCCACTATTTTTGTAAAAATGAGACTTTTCTTTAGTTGAAAATTTATCTTTTTAAGTTCGAAATTCAATTATTTGTGAAAATTGGTCTTTTCCTTGAAAATTCAATTCTTTTATTGAATTTTTGTTATTTTGTTAAAAAATTATCCTTTTTGTAGAAAATGATCCTTCTTGGTTGAAAATTATTATTTTTAGTTTAAAATTCAACTATTTGTGGAAAAATGAGACTTTTGTTAGTTGAAAATTTATCTTTTTAAGTTCAAAATTCAATTATTTGTGTAAAAATGGGTCTTTTCGTTGAAAATTTAACTATTTTATTCAATTTTTGTTATTTTGTTAAAAAAATTATCTCATTTTGTAGAAAATTAATCTTCTTTGTTGAAAATTCAACTATTTCGATTAAAGATTCATTATTTCAGTTGAAAATTCGTAATTTTATTGAAAATTTGGTTGAAAAATCATCCTATTTTGTGAAAAAATAATCTTCTTAGTTAAAAATTCAACTAATTGGTGAAGCTACTTGAAGTTTAATTATTTTAGTTAAAAATTCATAAATTGGTTGGAGAATTATATATTTTTTAAAGTGAAAATTTAACTATTCCATTTTCAGTTGAAAATTTATCGTTTTAAGTTCAAAATTCAATGATTTGTGTAAAAATGGGTATTTCAGTTGAAAACTCAACTGTTTTATTGAATTTTTGTTAAAAAATTATCATATTTTGTAGAAAATTATTATTTTTAGTTTAAAATTCAACTGTTTGTGTAAAAATTAGACTTTTTTACTTGAAAATGTATCTTTTTAAGTTCAAAATTCAATTATTTGTGTAAAAAAGTTTTTTTTTAAGATAAAAATTCAACTATGTTCTTGAAATTTGTTTTATTTTTTTGGCAAATCATCATATTTTGTGAAAAATTACTTTTCTGTGTTGAAAATTCATCCGTTTGTTTAAAAATTATATTTTCTTTTGAATAAAAATTCATCTTTCTTAATTCAAAATTCAATTATTTGTTAAAAATGGGGCTATTTAGTTAAAAAATTAATTATTTTATTGAAAATTTTGGTTGAAAATTCTTCATTTTTTTGTTGGAAAATTAATTTTTTGGTTTAAGAATTCAACTATTTGGTTGAAATCATTTGAAGATTCATTATTTTAATTGAAAATTTATAAGTTTGTTGGAAAGTTATATATTTTTTTAAGTAGAAATTTAACTAACCCATTTTTTGTCGAAAACTTATCTTTTTTAATTGAAATTCCCTATTTGTGTACAAATTAGTTTTTTTGATTTGAAAATTTATCTTTTTTAAGCTGAAAATTCAAGCATTTGTGTAAAAATGGATCTTTTCGTTGAAAATTCAAACATTTTATTGAACTTTTTTTAATTTTGTTAAAAAATCATCATATTTTGTGGAAAATTAATCTTCCTGCTTGAAGATTTATATGTCTAGTTATAAATTCAACTACTTGTGTAAAAATTAGACCTTTTGAGTTGAAAATTTATCTTTTTAAGTCCGAAATTCAATTATTTGTGTAAAAGTGGGTCTTTTTGTTGAATATTCAACTTTTTTTTTTAATTTTTGTTATTTTGTTAGAAAATTATCATGTTTTGTAGAAAATTAATATTTTTAGTTTAAAATTCAACTATTTCCCTTCAAGATTCATCATTTTAGTTGAAAATATTCATCAGTTTATTGGAAAATTAATTTTTCCGTCTGAAAATATGTATGTATCTGTCTGTCGTAAGAGGGTGGGGTGGGGGGGGGGGGCTTATCTTTTATCAATAAGCAGGAAAAATGCCGAAATTGTCTGGGAATGTCGTGCCTAAAATTTAGTCGAGAGCCTGGTTTTGATAATAAATTACTATTTATATTATCTTCCAGGTCGTGTTGCGAGAACACGTGAGAGCTCATCATTCGGGTCCCGACCCCAAGTGTCATGGCAGCATGACGCCCTACTTGTGCAAAGTTTGCGGCGAGTCGTACGCAACTTCTGACGAAATTGTCGCTCACATTGTTCAGCACTGCGATGACAATACAGCCCAGCGACGACAGCCGCAGACCGGGCCGCGAAAATACAAGAGGAGGCGCAAAATAAAGGCCCACGATTCGGTGCCGGCGCCACGAATTTCCGAGAGTTACGACATGCTCGACGGTGCGTCCGAGTCCGACGACAACACAAAACGAAAGCTGGGCAGGAAGAGCAAAGCTCGCACGGAGGTGCAGGAGGGTTACCAGAATGTTCTCAAGAGCTTTGAGAGTTCGCTCCAGAACATCAACTCGATTGTGAGCAATGCGAAAGTGAGTAATCCGTCGAAGGCGAAACTGACCAAGAAGAAGATGAAGCGCGAGGAGAAGAAGGTGGAGCCCGCGTTGACTGCGCCCCTCGGCCGATCGAAGATGATTCACACGCAGAAGACGCGCGTCCCCGTCGAGGTGGGCAGCGAGGGTGTGAAAAAGGGCCAGAAGACGAAGACAATGATCACCCGGACGCCGAAAGTGATGACGAATGAGCACAAACTCGGGATATTTCCGGGTGGCGAGAGAAATCGGCCACGAACGAAGAATGTGAGCTACCACATCGAGACGAAGAACCAAGTGGCGCCGGCCACTTTTCCGAGATCCAAGGAGGACGAGATTTTGCCCGATCTTTTGCAGGAGGACAAGCAGCAGACCGAGGAGTCGGAGGAACTGGAAACCTCGATCGAGGATGTGCCCATTTCGGAGATGATCAATGTCAAGATGGAGCCGGGTCTCATCAAAAGTCAGCAGCATCACGCGAACAATAATGGGAGTATAGGAGGAGGAGGAGGAGGAGGCGAGGACGGGAAATTGACTACTCCAAAGAGAAAGCTGGCGCCGCGACGAGGACGACGAACGCGACAGCAGGTGGTGATCAAGCAGGAGCCAAGGGAGGAGATTGTGGACATACCGAGTGCCGAGATTGAGGAGACGGTCGAGACGGGTCCGCTCACCGAGCAGCATCATCTCGTCGACGGGAACACGATGGAGGTGGCCTTCGAGGCGAATGTCGTCTCCACCGAGGAGTCAATTCTGCCCGATCTTGACAAGACGTGTAGTCACAGCGAGGATGTCGTGGACAAGGAGAATGTCAAGGTGAATGTGAAGGTGGAGTCGACACCGCAGCGTGTTGTGGCCGCGCACAATTTAATACCGCCCCACGAGGACACCACGGAGACAATTATTCCTGACTCGCTCGAGAGTCTTGAGCACACCTGCGAAATGTGCTCGGCCGTTTTTCCCAGTCACGCCGAACTACTTGTTCACGTGCCGATTCACATTTGATTCCAGCCGCTCGCAATTTATGCCAGAGCTGGACAGTAACTTGTGTAGTTTGACGACGAATTTGAATTTCAAATTAATTGGCGCTCTGTGAAGCGGCAGTTTTTTTTAAGGGGGTGGATTAGATAATTATTGAGGGAATAGTTGAATTAAGAGAATCTTATTTATCACAGAAGTCTACTGCGCAGCTGTAAATATTGAAGAATTTTATTGCGCATGCGTGCAAGTGTTGTGCACATGCTTAGGCAAGTTGTGCGCATGTGTAGAACTCTTGCGCCTGCGTAGAAAAGTTGTGCGCATCTATGGCAACAATTATGTCTGCGCAGAAGATCTGTGTGAGTTGGTACCAAGAAATTAACTCAAAATGGCCCAACTCTCTGCTGGATTAATTGACAAAATGTAATAGAAGATTTTCAAAGTCTGAAATAATTTGTGATTTAAAATTGAGTTGTTGGCCAGTTCTGAATGAGTATTCCAACATTTTGACTAGAATTAATTTGTTTTGTTTTGTTTTGTTTTAGACGAAGGTAAGTGAAAATTCGTGATATTGCTTTGCTTTTTTTCAGATAAAAAGGCCATTTTGTTTAATTATTGTTGGCAATTTAGGGAATCCGTGAAGAAAAAATATAATTTTGGAATTTTGGTAAGTGCGTTAAAGTTTGTTTTTCAAAGATTTCAAGCGATTATTTTTACAGGTTGAAAGGTGATATAAGAGGGAAGGTAGAGGGTGAAAATAAAAATAAAAATGATCGAAAACTTGTGATTATTCATAGAAATCCTGTAAGATTTCTTGAAAATAATTAAACTGCTGTCATTATTATTATTATTTTTTTAAATCCCTTCAACTTCTTCAGAGTCATTTAAAATGTTTTGAAATTGACTAAAATTAATTAAAATCTCTTTAAATACTTTAAATTTTCTTAAATTTTAAATTAATTGAATTTTTTTTAAATAACTTAAAATCTGATCAAATTTCTGATCAAATTTCTGGTAAATTCTTTAATTTTTTTGAATAATTTTTAAAGCCTTTAAAAAGGAACCTTAAAATAATTTGAACTCTTGGAAATCCTGCAAGATTTCTTGAAAATGTTGAAATTCCTCCTAATTTCTTTTTTTAAATCCCTTCAACTTTTTTACAATGATTTAATTCTTGTAAATTTCTTGTAAATCCTTAAAAATTGATGAATTATTTTTAAATTCTTTAAAAAGAAACTTTAAAATCGTTTGAATTCTTAGAAACTCGGTAAGATTTCTTCAAAATTTTTAAATTCCTCATATTATATTTTAGATCTCCTAGTTTTTTAAAATCCCATCAACTTCTTCACAATAATTTAAAATCTTTCGAAGTTTCTAGAAACTGATTAAAATTAATTCCTTTCCCTTAAATTTTCTTTAAATTCCTTTCAATCTCTTGAAAATCCTTCAAATATTTGAATGTTTACAAATCCCTGGAAATCTGATAAAATGTGTTGTAAATCCTTAAAACTTTATGAATTATTCTTAAATTCTTTAAAAAGAAACTTTAAAATCACATGTATTCTTAGAAATCCTGTAAGATTTCTTGAAAATCCGTATCAGAATTTTTTTGAAATCCCTTTAGCTTCTTTAAAATCATTAAAAATTTTTCAAGATTGCCGAAAATTAATTAAAATCTCTTAAAATCCTTTACATTTTCTTAAACCCTTTAACATCTCTTGAAAATCCTTAAAATCTTTGAATTTGTTCAAATCCTTTGAAATCTTTTTCAATAACTGTTCAATAACTCGTTTGACATTCTTTAAAACTGCTAAAACTGCCTGAAAATCTTACAAAATCTCTTAAAAATCCGTAAATCTTTTTGAATTCTTTAAAAAATAAAAAATCGTTATCAGAATTTTTCCCAAATCCCTTAAACTTATTTAAAATCTTTGAAAGTTGGCTAAAATTAATTAAAATCTTTTCAAAATCCTTTAAATTTTCTTAAATTCCTTAAAAACTTAAAAATGTATTTAAATCTCTTGAAATCTCTTCAAATTCATTGCAATTTGTTGGAATAACTTTTCAATAAATCGCTTGACATTCTTTAAAATCACGCAAAATCTCTTAAAATCTGATAAAATCTCTTGTAAGTCCTTGAATCTTTTTGAATTAATTTTAAATACTTTAAAACAAAAATTTTAATCCCGCCAAGTCCCAATTAATTTCTTAGAATCACTTGAATTATTAAAAATCCTGTAATATTTCTTGAAAACCCTTATTAGAATTTTTTCGATCTCCCTTCAACTCATTTAAAATCTTTAAAAAATGACTAAAATAATTAAAATCTCTTAAAATCTTTGAAATTTCTTGAAAATCCTTAGAATTCTTCAAAAACATCAATTACGGCATATTATATTTTTTCGCGATGGATTGCCTAATCCCGTACTTTGCAAAGCGCCAAAAATAATTCAAGAAATGACTTTTTTAGCCTAAAAGCAAAGCTATATCACATTTTTTTAAACGCAGTGTCTCGTCATCCCGAAATTCGGGACGACTAGTCGAATATTTTTCATTAGCTGGGCTAGTCGTCCCGAA
>JAWWLR010000002.1:15509684-15520480 GCA_035041075.1 Acraspis erinacei
GCAACTATCTCTTCTCCATTCTACCACTTTACAAATCAATCCTCATATTTTAGTCTTAAAATTAGAATACAATATATGTTAAGGTCACGCAATACGTCACTTTTTTCCGTGTCTTGATATTGTAGATTACTAAAGTTTCATATATTTTTATCATTAATTGAAAAAGAAAGTCTTTCCGTGTAATGTAAGCAATTTTATTTCCAGTTGGAACTAGAATCCCTGATTCCTGAACATTTTTCTCACTACATAAATCTGGTGCCTGAAGTAGAAGCAGACTTAAAACCCACAGTAATAAGCTTTGTAATTCGAAAAGTTTGTGAAAAATGTTTCAGGAAGGAAAAGATAAACAGCATTTTATTCTCGAAATGGCTGTTCTACTAGTAAGCAAGTTTCTTGCTTTCAAGGGTCCTCTCGAAAGCGGATACGTAGGCTTAATATAAAAATTCAATAATAATTCACTATGGACTTGAAAATATTTGCAATGAACAAAATTTATAATTGTATATTTTAACATTAAACAGTTTAAAGTAAACTACTTGACATTTGAAGCTTTTATATTTAAATTTACTTTCAAACCAAATAGAATAATCATAATTGCAGAATTTAAAATTTTATGTTTTGAACGTAGTAATTGCGATTGTGTCATGCTCCAAATTTGTTATTTATAAATGGAATTTTTGAAAATCGTACTTAGTAAACATAATAACGTGGATTTATGGCTTTACAAATAAATTTTATGAATTCACCACTTCTAACATATGCCCATTTTTTCAATTACATTAAATTAAATTAAATTAAAATTAAGTTCGCGTTAAAGCTTTCTGAAAAGCTCGAAAGTTTTCGTTTCCGAATGTTTCGAAGAAATAATATTAAAATTTGGAATTTTTCCATCAAATTTGTGTTCAGCATTCCGCAAACCCCTTGGTGCCGACTTTTATAAATATCTAGTGATTCACTAAATTAATCTCTTTTTTTATCGGCGACCTAAAAAATCGTTTAGTACACCAGAACTGCGTTTTATTGTGCAAATGACAATCAAGTATATTACAAAACATTATACATACAAATTGGAAATAGTTCAGGCTAACCCTGACCGTTTACAATTCAATTTCTCCGCTTTAGTTCCAAGGCTATTTGCAGGCAACCCTCGACCCTGGAACTAAACCGAGAGTTGGGTGTAATTTCAATAAGCGTTTGAAACTTTCGAGATCTCGAAGCTGTTCGGGTTTCCTGCACTTTCGAGCAGCTGGAGAGTTTTGAATAATATATTTCAAATACTTTTTGAAGCTATTGAAATTAGAGGCTCATTAATTTTAGTTTGCTTTATTTCTCTGAGTCGACTTCGATTTAATCAAGTTTATCAAGTGTAGATAAAATCATGATTGATGTGAAATAATAGGCGAATTCTTCAGTTGGTTTTCAATATCTCTTTAAAGACCTGCTCTTAACATTTTCAAGGATAGCAAATAAAGCTTTTCTGTGTCATTGCAAAACAAATTTTTTACAAAACAGTGTATTGTCTTAATATTATTTCACTACCTAAATGTATATAATCATTTTTGTCAATAAAATGATAATGTCTAGTATATAATGCAAGTACAACAGATATGGAAAATCTTTTCATTGCCAACTCTAGAAAATCTTTTAAAAGCAGTTCTGTCTTTATAAAAATGAAATTTTTATTTTTGATTCTGCACTTCATTTTGATAATATTTTTTTATTCTGTTCGTAAGTAGAATATCATATAATATCTAACTGATCATACATTAAAATATCTTACATCCAGGTCTCGACTATATTATGAAAATTAGCTATTCACTTCGAAACAGATGAAACATATGTCGTCATACTAGCGGGTATTTCACCAATTTTTTCGTAAAAATATGTTTAAAAAATTGCAATTCAAATTTTATGTGTAACGAAAAATCCAATGTTACTAAAATTTATTTCAACATATGCTGTTGAAACGGGAACTAAAGATGCGCAAAAGTGTGATAGGGCATATTATTCTGCACCGTAAAATCATACGGCATTTGCGCCTGCGCATCTGAGTTCAGTGACGCAGATCGCTGTGCATCAGAGTTTAATGACGCAGTAAAGTCACAGAGTACTTAAATCTGTGTAGCAGAGTTCAAGGGCACCTATGGCTGCGTAGTCAAGTTACACTGCGCTTAGAGCTGCGAAGGAGAGTTACATGGCACTTACAACTGCGAATTGGAGTTACATGACACTTGAAGATGCGCAGTAAAATCATAAGGCGCTTATGGCTGCGCAATATAGTTCCAATCGCTTGCGCATGTGCAGTTGTTTCATTACGCTTATAGTTGCGTATTAATCTTAAAGGTTCTTATGGATGCGCTATAATGTTAGGGTTACTTATCGATAAGGAACCAGTGGCATAGCTACCGTCGTATCAGCTGTAACAATTATATGGGCCCCCGAAGTTTTTGTGTCATGGTTTTTGTTTACTTTTTTAAAAAGGGGCCCAAGAAATTTTGATACAGGGCCCCCTCAGGGCTAGCCACGCCACTGTAAGGAACGTTCCGAGGTTGGAATGCAGCCGGAAACAAAAATAAAGCAACTCGAGTTTTTAGAAATTATATGTAACTTTAGATTTACATGAATATCATTAATATGTAAACTATCAAGTTAAAAAATACGAATTTCAGGCAGAAATTAAGAAATTTCTGCAAATATTAGTACGTGGTGGTTTTCCGAATTAGGACTCGAATTTAATGTACAAATTCGAAATAGCGATTTAAAGTTTGAAAATTTGATTAAATTACTACAGTTTCATGAAAATCAGTAGGTTCCTGAAATTGTAAACAAAAGAGAACGTTGTCAGGTATGAAATACGGGATTCGACAGTAATCGGATTGACAAATATCCGCGCCCTAAATCTTTGCCTCTATGGTAGGTACGGTAATTGCAGAAACAGAGGTTGAGCTAAGGAACGGTATCGTGCGGGGCGATCCTTGTGTTGGTAACGTGTACGATAAATGGTAACTATAGGTGCGCCCATAGGTTAGCATTTATATCGGCTAAAATGGCATCCACAAGTGCTCCTATTGGGTGCGATTTTGTGCTATTTCTCTTTTCGTCATTTTTGAGTATTTTTTTCTAAAGTTGGAAATGGTAAATAACTACAGGTGCTCCTGTCAGTTAACATTTATGGCTTTGATTTTTGTAACGAGAAGTGCGCCTGTTCGTTACAGAAATCGTATACGCATGATGTGAAGTCTGTAGCGTCGGTTTTTTCGGTAACATGCAAAATGGCATGCACAGGTGCGCCTGTTGGCTGACATTTCTGCGACTTTCGGAATTGACAATCACAGGTCCTCCTGTCGATTGTCAATTCTCTTCTGCCCGAGACATTTGAGAATAGCAAGTATAGGTGCTCCTATTCCTTGCGATTCTCGTCGGTACTCTCACTTGCAAAGATGCACCTATTGGTAGCGAGATCACGAATCTTCCCGGGGCACGAACTCTTCGATGTGATCGGTTTGCCCTGTCCAGTTGAACTACCGATACGCAGGAGTTCAGCATGAGGCTCAAATGTGCTTACTCAATAACTTAACCCCCTCTGTTCCTTCGGAATCACCAGTGTTCAACAATCCAAGTCCGGAACTGAGTAATCTATCGAAAGATCAGGCGAAAATCATTTTAAAGTCGGAAAAAGTCATGGGTTTTCTTGAACGGAAACTACCTACCTAAGGTACCACACGTCACTGATCTCCGAGATTTTTTATATCAAGATCTGATCGACATCTGCAGTTAGCCTAGATAGCGTATGCGGGACGTGGTGCCGGATTCTAAGCTCCATCATGCTATTACTCGTTCACCCTGTTTTTATGTAAGTCCGGAAGCGCATGCATCGGAATGTAGGTTAGAGACTTTCGAACATTTCTTTAAACTTGGGATAGGCACATATGGGTGCACCAGTCTTGGTCTTTTAAAGACTATCGATTGCCTCCTGTCGTTCATCATCAGTAGGATGGAATAAGAATTTATTGGCGTTGCTTCATCAGGAACAACCTTGAGATCATCTTTATTGAGACAAATCTCTGATACTTTACTCCCAAGCAACACAATTCACGCTTGTCCATTCTTCTTTACCGACTGCATTAGAGGATAGTGTTTAACTTTGGAATTCAGTCTAAATCCTTTACGCGATTTAGCGACCGTTCCGTGAGTTAATTTCGCAGGTCTTCTATTTGATGCAGGAAATCATAATATATATAATTATACTGTTTTCTTCTTCATGTATAAAATAATATAAACCATTTTGCAAATAAGATTTGCCAGAAAATGCGTGAATCGGGGACTTTGCGTTGGCTGCACTGATACGAGAATTCGAACTTCGGACGCACGTGTTTCAAAAAGTATATTTCCCAGAAATTTCATCTAAAAATTACAAAAATTGGAAAAGCTGTTTACAACTTTTTTGAGAGAAGAATATGCGCAGAATTAAATTTGATAGAAGAATATATATTTTAAAATTCAAATTCAAAAATTATTTGAAAAGTTTCCACGGCTATCCATTTTAAAGATATCAAATTTTATCATTATTCCAAAATATAATCCTTGTCTGTCCTTTATTTTATTTGAGATAGTAGATACTATGAAATGTAAAAATTTTGCATTAATAATCATTTTTAATTTTCATTTACAAATTGCGAAAAGAAACAAAAAGAATTGTGCTCGTTGCGCGCGTATTTTTGTATCGCTTTTTAATAAAATTCTACGTATTATTTCTTACAGAATCGGTTCATCCACCAGAAATAGAAATACCCGGTGGAAGTCTGCCATCAGCAGAAAGCTTGCAACATTTTCCTGTGGGTCAAATACTGAAAATAAATGGAGGTCTTTATGTAATCGGTCAAGATCGTAGCATTAGTCACTTTTTAAGATCAGATCACGAACCGACTTCCTCTAGGAAAAGGAGACGAAGCTCCACTATCGAAGGTCCAAGCTATAACAATGAATTTGAGCATTAAAGGAACTTAAATAATCAATTTTCTAAATAATTTAATTGTTAAATATGAATTTGAAAACAGTTCATAAATTTGGTATTAGTAAACAGAATAAAAATTTTTCTAGATGATAATTTCTGCGATACAATATGTAAAAGTTTCACTACCATATCAAACCACTTAGCTCCATGACTATTAAAAATTAGCCTTGAGTTTAAAAGGTTATAGGGCTGTCTAAAATATAGTTAAAGTAATCTGATCACAAGGGCATTAAATTAGCACGTGAGGAAACCAAAAATTAAATTGGAATTTTTAACAAATATTGTACAACTGTTTCCAACTGTTCGTTTTGAGTTATTCTTTTTGAGTTGAAATAGGCCGGAACAGTTTCCAATATTAAATCAATTTGATTTCAAAGATTAACAAATAAGTTCATCTTCAAATAAAAAGGTTCTATTATTAAAATTTTTAAAACTTATAGTTTTTTTATTAGAATCTACAAGATTGAAAAAATTTGATTATAAACTAATAATAATGAAAGATAGTATTCCATGAAGGCCTAAGTCCCAAATTTGCTTGAGCGAAAAACTCCTTATCGTCTAAAACTTTCATTTAAAATTAGTAAGTTAGTCAATTTTCAATTATAAATATTGGAATCGTTTCATAATGCAGTTTCAATTGGTTATCTGAACACTGAAAATTGTACAATCTTTGAATGTTAAGTTTGGAATTGTCTGATTGCTAAGTTTTTAATTTAAAATTGTTTAGATTTCAAGAATTTTTATTCAAAATTAATAAATTAGTAAATGTTTAATTATAAACGTTTAAATTTGAAACGGTTAGACTAAGTAGATTTTAACAAATACAAACGGTACAATTTCTACAAATTAACATTTCCATTAATATTGCAAAGACAAAACTAAAAAAAACCTTTAGGTACAATTATTTGAATAAAAATAAATGACTAAATATCAAGAGAATGTAATGTAAAATGATCTAAATTGCAGAATTCACAATATTTAAAGTCTTCTTACTATACATAATTATTTCGAACTAAGAAACAATTTTTGGAATTTAGAAAAAAAATCAATATTTAATTTCTTGTTAAATTATTAGTAGACTCACAACTAAGTATACTTGCCTAGTTCCGAATACAGGAATTTTGTATCTTTAACCTAATCACCAAATATAACTTTTTTACAGAACCCCATCCAATACCACATGGAATTCAAGTCATTTATAAGACTGGAGATAAACTGATCCGTAAAACTGAATTAGGATTGAAGCAGGTTGGAGTAGCTGTAGAAACGTCGATGTATGAAGTAGAAGCTTATGGAAGAGGTAATAAAAAATATAAAATGTAATAAAAAAAATATTAGAGAATTTTGATTAAAACGACTAATGTTCTCCCTAATAACAGAGTTTTTTACGCACTTGCATCAAAAATAAATAATTTACACGCAGAGAAGTGCCTAGTAATACTAAGTTAATGTTTTTTCTCATTCTTGATCAGAGATAATAACTATACTTTTCCTACACGATCAGGAAAACCAGTACATATTCGTCCTGTAAATGGTGATATATTGCTGCGTAAGTTCAATTTGGAGACGGGGGTAAATTATCTGCCTTTTGCAAAATATGTGGAAGGTAGGTGGATCATGGTGGATCAGCTTTCATAAGATGTTCGTTTGCGTCCAGCAGGTACTGTAAAGACTAAAATACAATCTGAAACTAAAATATTATAGATCTGGGCCTCAAAACATTTTTAAAATAAAAATTAGTTTGGGGCTTCGTTTATATCGGGTTGCGCATAGAGGGTCCCTATGCCAAGGGTTTCTGCTGAATATGATTACAATCATTGATAAACAGTTGTGGACAATTGTCCAGGAATGGTCCGAAAGGAATAACTCCTAAGCGGAGGCGTAAGAGCCATTCCGAAAGATAAATGGCACCTGGGCGAGGCATCTAAACCGGTGTGCCTGGGATACCGGGCGACCTTTTAGAGTATGCAGCCTTATCCTTGCATGTGGAGCTCTATAAGGAGGGATGAACCCTTTTTCTTAACTAATCTTAGGAACAACAATGATAACACCAAACATAGTTGCAGAAAGTGTAGTTCAAAACAATGGAACGTACAGGGCTCCCAAAAATGGTTCGGACAATAATACCGACTACCCTAGAGTTGGGGGAGACAATAAAGATGGAGTCAATGTCATGGGTTCGCAAAATTTCAATACTTATGAGTGTACGGATCAACTAAGGGACCACCTGCTATGATACCAATATGGTCCCTAAATGAAAAGGTTGCATGGTGCGACTCTATGCTCTGTTGAGCGAGAAACACTCAGAGTTCTCGCATTTTTCGCATAAACGACTTTGAAACCGTGCCGATGAGCTGCTCCGGAAAATGGGTAATATTAACGGAGCACCTGCTCAACCGCAGCCAGAACAAGCCGACAACAGAAAAAGGACGAATTGAGACCAACCGCGAGCACGGATCCAATGGAGGAAGAGCGATGCTTCAGGACCCGGAGAAATATAAATATTCAGGTTTCTCTCAAGCCTAAAAATCTAGCTTAACTGGCTGACGAGCTTCGTGAAGATTTTTCCGAAGAGTCCGATCTCTGGAATATCAATTGCGTTCTGTATAATCTACGGCAAGAAACAAAGTATCTGCAACAAACATTCTTGCCGTACCAATATTACTCTATTCATTTGGAGTAGTTCCATGGACGAATGACGAGCTCAGATCGCTTGATATCGGGACACGAAAGGTTATGTCCCTGAACAAAAGGATGCATGTTAAGTCTTCTATTCCGCGGCTCTACATATCACGCTGTCAAAGGTTGTCGTGGAATACTGGATCTTGAATACAAAGCAGCGTAGGAGGCTGCTGAAACACTTGGCCCTGACTTCAATATCAGAGTTTAGCAAGATGCGTCAAATCTCATCTATCCCGATAAGAAAGCCCGGAGTAAGAAACTGCAGGAGCAAAACTTCCGCATACAGCTCCTCGACAAGTGATTGCTCGGCATCTTCCACAAAAATGTGAAGAATCAATCGATGTCGTACGGGCTAACGTTTGTTTTCCTTAAATCACCTAGATTGAAGTCGGGCATAGATGGTATCATTTTGGCATGCCAAGACGGTGCCATTTTCACTTTATCATACCGTCGCCACATTTTGAGTAAAGTCATTCTCGATGAAAGCAGCAGAGAATGTACACCACGAGCATCTAGGAATACTATCTAGTTGTCCAAATCGTGCGGGAACGACATTCATCCGAATATGACTATGCGGGACTAAGAGTTACTATTACGGCATTAGCCTTAACGGTGAGCCTGTTAGGTGCACGCTCACAGGGAAATCAAGTCAATTGTCGAGAATGAGAAGTGCCGCTTATACTGGAACTCCATATTCTTGAAACCTGTTTCTATTGCGCACTCGAGGCCTGACATAGCTTCCTTGACTTCGACAAACGAACCATGTTTGTTATCGAGTTTTAGGCACCAGCTGCCAAGAACACCCTAGCCAAGGAGAAAGAAAACAATGAGAGATATAGAGACCTTATAACGGAGTTGCGACAGTTAGACCCGGAATATTCTGTTAAGATAATTGTCCTTATCATCAGCGCTCTTGGATGTGCCAAGCTTTCAATGTTTAATAGCCTGAAAAGCATCCTGCGTGTGAAAAAAATACTAAGATGCTCGTGGGAAAATGCACAATGGGACCGTGGGTCCTTCTGTGTTCTCAGAATGCACGAAAATTTTGCCGGATGATCGTATTAAGTCCGTTACAGAAAAACCGTGGTTGCACTTATGACAAATTTTTAATGGTACAAAAAACCACGTCTTAACATTAAATTTTTTAAAAATAATTAAGATTTAATTGCTTCGGAGAAATATCAAATTATGGGATGCAGTGAAAAAATACGAAAAATACAATTTGCATCACTAGTATAGACTAATTTACTTAGTGCTTTTGAATTGCATGCCAATTAATGGTTAAAATAATAAACTTATATTTTTTTACAGAATCGATGCGGCAGTTCTATCATTAAATTTTACGATGAAATATTTACAAAAATTGGAATAAATAATATATTCTGTCAGAGCTCCTCCCTAGGGTTTTTTCCACAAGTGGGGTTTTCCGGTAGGGTTGCACTGAAGCACAATCGTATGGAGATGCAGGCAAATGCGGGAGCTTGTACAAGTAAAGCTGTTAAATAAATGGTATTTTTTGTATTTCTAAGTTGACTCATTTCGCAATCCTTCCATTCGTCTGACTCCAAGTTGATTCGACCGCTTATCTCAAAATATTACGTCACTAGTCATAAAAAAGTAGCAATGAAGTAAATATGAAGTTTAGAAAACCTGTAACGTAGTAAATAATACAATTTAAAACTCGGAATAAGTGTGTATCAGATTGTCAATTAAATTATGATAAACATATAGGCATTGGCAGTTGTTTTCTTAAGCCTTACATTTTTTAATTGACTTGTTAGGTTCTCTTAAAAATACGACGATCAGCTGTTCCGACTATTTTCGATTGCTTGGTTACAGAAGCTAAATTCGACTGTGAAAATTATTGCAACATAATCGTGAAAAATAATTTAAATTTGGGGAATATTATAATAACTATCAATTATCACCAGGAAACCAAAAAATTCGAAGCCGCTGCCGAGAAGCCTACGAATATGACTGAGTCAATGCCGGTTTTAGTTCAGGATGGAAATGTAATTTCAGAATTAATATTTGCTCTTAAATTATTTTAAATTCTGATTAGTTTAGTCAATTGAAAGATGTTGTTCCGATATAGGTTTCCTCTAAGAAACCACAATTAGAACAAAGAGCTGACTGCTCCAATGCAAATTTGACGTGAAGATATGGAGAACGTTGATTCTGTAATGAATAATTGTGTAAATGAGCCCGTAATTATTGAGTCTCTGATTATTAAAATTGAGTTTGGTGACAATTTCTCACCAGAAGATGTACTCAAGACATTAGATTGATTCCTAGGACAACGTTTATTGTGTCATGTGATACTTTGCTGATCAATCGCTCTAGCAATTATCCCCAGTGAAGGGCCTCATAAAGTCTTCATGCTTGGTTCCCCACTCGGGCACAGTAAAAAAAAAAGGATCAATTTTATTGCAGAGCATTTTGCTCCAACGATCATTTGACTCTCGAGATCCTAATGATTTGTCCATTCGGGTCAATTTGATATTGTTTTTTTGTTCATTTGTCAGACTAAAAAAAATGACCACTGTTAGTTGATATATTTTTCGCTCTTTTTTTGTTCCCGATCAAATATATTACGTTCCCCAAAAACTACCCCTAACTCGTACACATCTACCCCCCGTGATCAAAAACGTTTTAAAATAGGGAAAACGCCTGGAAAAATATAAAGATGATTTAGAGCTCCAAATTAATTACTTGACACTTGAACATTTCTCTCTCGTTACAATTTTCCCCAAAAACCACCCTTCCACGTGAAGGGGGGGCTTGTCAGCGAGGGGGAGGGGGTGTAAATGGTCCAAAATTGGTAACGTAGTTTATGGATGATCCCAAAAAAAGGATCAGGAAAACACAAATACCTCGGTAAAACAATATTTATTACCTACCAATTCAGAACCGGCTTCTTTAAAGTAGTCAGTCGATCTGAAGTTTGCAACTACAATCAATGCTCAGCCGACGGCTACAAATGTAAATCCCAAACCACAAAATTGCTTTTTATTATAATTTCTAACTAGGAATTATTTGTATCTTTTTGGTTCAACTTTGGATGAAGAACCATAACGTATATAACCATAACGTTTTTCTT
>JAWWLR010000002.1:15555482-15569892 GCA_035041075.1 Acraspis erinacei
AGTAATTTTGGTGGTTTTGGTGAAAATTACCTGGCGCCCTTCTGGCAAAGTGTTGGACTCAGGTACGAGTCCAAAATTCATGAAATTACAGTAATTTGGTAAAAATAATAATTGATCGAAATATTAGTTATAATATATATATATATATATATATATATATATATATAATCCCAAGGCATTATATATAATGCACAGAGGAGACCAGGAAATGTGTATAATAAATATTCTTCATTATTTGATTACAATTGTTCCTTTTTTAACTTTCCTTACTTTGGTGGTTTCAAAGGTATTAAGATATATTCTTTTTTAATTATGGATAGTGCGACGCAGTAAAAAAAGTGTTGAATTAAACGTTTCAACCAATTTTTGTATTTTTCAAAAACAAATGTTAAAGCTCAATTTTAAAAAAAAGCCACTTTTGATTTTCTTTAAATTCTTTTTTAAATATATCTTACAATGTTCTTTAAAAGCCCTGCAAGGTTAGCATTTTTCGAATTTTTAAACTTCTCTTCTACTTTTCAACTATTGTGAGGTAATAATTAATTCAAGCAGCCGAAAATAATTTTTTATTCAATTGAGTATTATTTTAAATAATATTGAAACAAATTTGTACAGGGGTAAAGGGGGATCGAACACCAAAAACCGAAAGTGAAATTTTTACAGATATAAATGTGGACATGCTATTCTTGTTCGCATTCAAGGCAAAAATTCAAGATCTGATGAAAATTGTAAATTAAAAATTAATTATACTAGTCAATATTTTTGTAATAAAATTAGCCTTTTTAAGATCGAAGGTTGCTCCATGCGTAAACCGAATATTTTTACCGTTCATGAAACTCAGAAAGAAAAAGTAACGTCAATGAGGACAGTGGCTACGCAGTAATTCCTTGCTATCAAATGAAAATTTACTTGCAGTATGCCATGTTGTAATAAATAGCGATTAAACGTGTGTCGAATTCTAGAAATGTCTGTCAATTTCTTTTAGCCATTTTTATTAAGAAGCATTCCATTATATACTTATTATATAGTTTGCCTGAAGTGGCCAGGCATTATACATAATGTCTAGGGATTATATGTAATGACTAGATTATATACTTTGCCTGTAACACATACACATACACGTGGCATACTGAGTGACGATTATCACACTCCCTTAAAATCAAACAAATTCAAAAAAAAGATTTTTCATTTCAATACTCCCAAGTTAGAACTTTAAACATTTATGCATTTGATTCTTTGCCTGTGTTTGTTTTTATTACAGGGTGTTAGGAAATTTTCGTATCGATTTAACTTTTGTTTATTTAATTTTATACAAAAATAACATGATGCCGAACTTTAATAGATGATTTTTCACATTTGATTTTAATCACTCTGAATTGCGCAATGTACATATAAATTATTCTTATCGTTTGATAAACAAAATTAGAGAGAAAGTCACAAGCTCAAATAATTTGAATCGAGTAGAATATTCATTAGTAACAAGGTACGAACAAATTGTCATCTATTCAAATTGCTTCACCAATTTGAAGAAAAATGAGGAGCTTCATTAGAATTATATTCCTTATGTTAGCGGCTTTTCTGTTTTTTATTGGTAAATATACAATTAATTCAATTAAAATAAATAAATAGAAATGTTTCTAAAATAGGCCGTACGTCAATATATAATGTCCAGAAGTAATTTTTAATTTTATTTTTTTTAAATTTTACTTGCATTGTTGAAAAAAGACATTTTGTAATTATCTAGAATAATACCAAATAAAAATGCGGTTACGTAACTGGTGAATATAATATTATGTTCATACATGAGCTTTTAAGGCACATTTTATCCATTTGAGAACTTGCATTCTAGAGTTGAACAAGAATTAAAATTAAAAGAGTCTATACGGGTCCAGGGCAGAGCCCTGTTGGGGGTTTCGGGGAGGAAGCCCACCGAGATTTAAACTATACCAATATTCAAGTACAAAAATACATTTTGAGTTTTTTTCCCGGTATGAGTTTTTTCCCTGTTGTCGAGTTTTTTCCCGGGGCAAAAAACAGCACCTTGCAGCTCGCTTCACAAGCTTGAAAACCCCCGGTTTTCTCGCGTGTGTTAAAGAAATTGTACATTTCGATGCGTATGTGAGAGGTGATTATTAAGCACACGAGAAGTTTTTCGCACGTGCGAAGCGAGTGGGAAAAGTCAAGTGTGCTAAAAATCACCTTTCACACAAGTAGCGAACAGTATTTTATACCATACAAGCCGAAAAATCATGTCAAAGTTGAGATTTTGAGGTTAGAGTGGTATATTAGTATCGAATAGTATTTTATACTACGAAAGCCGAAAAATCATGTCAAAGTTAAGATTTTGAGATTAGAGTGGTATAAAAGAATATATTCATCCATTTGTAAATTTTTTCTTGCAGAATTAAGTTTACAGATGAATTACCCCGAATTTGAATTTAGTGGGACCTTCTCTCTCAATCACCCTGGCTTATCCTTTGATAAAGAATCTCGGCCTCGTTATGCTGTTTTTAACAAATATCCTATTCCTAGTGGTTATCAAATAAAAAATGTGAAGACTCGCGACCTTGCTCGCATAACATATGGAGAAGAAATTGGTCCGCTATACAGAATAATCCTACCAGCAAAGGTACTAGTATCGCCGGGGAATTGCATCGTTGGAAAAATAAATTCTTATGGTGTTTTGTTAAGATTATATTTTACAGTATTATATGGCCGCAAGCCGGTTGAAATACACTTGAAGAACGGTGCGATTCGCCTGCTCCCAGAAACAGTAATTGAGATTTTACCCTTTCACCGCGTGGTTCATTGAAGAATTTCACAAATTTCAATAAATGTAAAAAATTTATGGAATATTTTTAATTAATCTTTAGAAAAAAATGTAAGCATATTCTAATTAAATAAAAATATAAGGTGTATATCATTTGTATTTAAGTTTTTATATTAATATAATTATAAGAGAAGATATTAGTCCTTTTTCTAAACGCAATCGGCCGGGCGGATATGTCTTAAGATTCAGCTAACTACACTCTCCATCATATCAGGAATTACTACTTAACTTGGACATGATTTCGACTCGTAAAATAAACTTATTGCATAAAGGTGGCTGTTCGGCAAAAATTTAAAGAATGAAGAATACAAACAATAAAATAGCCTCGGAAAGGACTGAAACATTAATTGACAAAAGGCATGCACATGGTAAATGTAAAGGTTAAGTTTGAGGTGATGAATGGAGAATGGATGTTTCAAATGCTAGGGGGGTAAATGATCGCAAGGTAAAAGAATTACGAGAAACTATGCGCGCCAGGAAACTAGATATTTTATGTGCGCCTGAAACAGATAAAAAGGGATGCGAAAGTAGAGACATAGAAAACTGGGCGTTGCGTTGAAAGGCGGATTTGAAAGATGATCAGGAGTAGATAGTGAAACACTAGGTAGGCAAGGGTTAGGTCTGATTTAGAATGCAAGAGCGAAGCAGTATCTAGGAGATCATGCTTTCGTATCTCCCAGCCTACTGTGGACTATAATGAAAGTGGAAATCCGAAGATTATTCATCATAGCATGCTACGCACCAGTTGATAGTGACCTCAGGCAAGTAAAAGACGTCTTCTGGGACACTTTAAATGACCCAATTAATATTTGTGATCGCGGTGAAAGAATAATTCCAGTGGGAGATATGAATGGATAGGTGGGCATCCAAAGTTACGATACAGAAAGCGGACTAGGTAATTTTGGGGATATAAGAACACATGGTCTAAACACATGGTCTAAACACATGGTCTAAACACATGGTCTAAAGGAAATAGCAACAGTATAATTGTATTTGTTGTTGCGGATGAAAGACTAAGAGGGCCAGTCAAAGACACACGGGTCATGAGAAGCCAAGGGTCATGAGGGGAGTTCTGAAAGAATACGAAATAAATGGATGGCTCCGAGAAGTTATAAAAATAATGTATACTGTTAGCAAAGCGAGTGCAAAGTTAAATGGGAAATTGAGTGACTGTTTCTATATTTTTCAAGGTGTTAGACAAGGATGCGTTATGTCCTCATGGCTATTTATATTACTTATAGACAAGTGTTTGAGAATGGCTCTTTTTGATTAAGACGGTGTGGATCTCGAAACAGTAAGGGTACGTGTGTTAGCGTTCGCCGATGATAAGGTTATTATGGCAGATTCAATCGAAGACTTGAAAAGAATTTTGAATAAACTTAATGCAAGCATGAAGAGCATGGGCCTCAAAATCAACGTAAATAAAACAAAAACTATGGTGTTCGCAGGAAAGAGCCAGAAAACAATATGCAGCATTGTATTAAATTATGAGACAATTGAAGAAGTTGATAAATTCGTATACCTTGGTAGCTAATTTACTAGCGACGGGAAGATAGATGATGAGCTAGAAAGACACATAATGAAGGTAAGAAGGTTATTGGTAGAGTAGGCCCACTCGTCAGAAGTAAAAATATATCAAATGATGCTAAACTGGGAATACATAATCCTATATTTTTACCGACTGTACTATAAGGTTGCGAGACATAGATGTATCAAGAAAAAGATAAGAGTAAAATTAAAGCGATTAGAATGAGATTCTTGCGCATAATATTGTGAGAGAACTTTGATGGATAATGTGAGTAACGTGATAACTCTCAAAGAACATGTTGTAGAAGAGACACTAGTTGACACATGGGAAAGAAATCGGTGACAATGGTTCGGCTATGTTGAGAGAACGCCATTTGAAGGACTCACGGAACAAGTGTATCAAGGTTAATTAAATAGCATAGTGCCTAGAGGCAGACCGCGGAAAGAATGGTTAGAATTCGTGAATGAAAACTTAGTTAGAAGGGACATAAGAAGCCACAGAAATACGAGAGCTTGCATGAAAAAATGCATGGGCGTGAAAGAAGCTAGGCAAGTATGCCAGAACAGTAAAGTATGGCGACAAATAGTTAATAAAAAAAGTGTCAGTAGAGTGAATGACGCCTGAGACAAAAGACCTAGGATAATAATAGCCCCAACTGGGGAACCTCAAACGACGAATTTGTGAGGATCTTCACTTTTTTTACGAGGCACAAATCCCTTGGCAGAAGTCTCCCCGTAAACCGCTTGCGCATTACTTCAGGGGGTGCCGTTTTCTCGCTCTCTTGGAGCTTCTTCCAGTTTATCGCTTTTTCTGTTTTGCCAGATTTCTTTCATCAAAAAGTCCCAACCAAGGTGTATGCATCGCCATCCCTCTAGTCTGATGTCATTTTAGAACTCAAGGTGTTCTTCTCTTTTCGTTTCCCGCAAGACTGCCTCCACGTAAGCCGCGACTCTCTCCCAAATTTCCTCGCTGCTTAGCATTTTGCAAAGGATGGCTTCTGTGCTGATCCGTCCAATATCTGTTTCCAGCATCGTCCTTTCTTCTATCCACCTATCACATGTGAAAAATGTATGTGACGTATCATATCTCTACGGGCCGCATTACCTGCAATCAGTGCTCCTTGCTTTACCGATTTTATGCAGGTATGCCCGGAAATATCCAAGGCCCGATAGAAATAACGTCAGGTAGTAATTGACCTCTTTGTGTGTTCTATCAATTCAGGCAGTGAGGTCGTTTATTAATCTAAGCGTCCACCTGCTTCGATGATCATCTTCCCATCCGGTCTTCCATTGATGCATGGTATGTGCTCGGGCCTCTTCCTTGGTGATGTTTTTCTGCACCTCCGCCTTCCTCTCGAAAATCTTCTTTTTCTTATGGGCCGGAAGGGGCCAGGCGACACTCTGCGCTCCTATTTGTTGTACACTGGCCATGCTTCTTTTGTACTTCTCTACTCTGAGTGCGTCCGCCCATGTTTCGGCTCCGTACAGCAGGATAGCTACCGTGTCCGACATTAGCAACCCGCGTTTGCTCGGTTTGGGTCCGCCAACGTTCTCCATGAGTCTGCTAAGGCTCCCGGTGTTTTTGGCTGCCTTTTCCTCTAAATTCCGAATGTACACCCAGAATGTGAGCTTTGTTTCGATATAGATACCGAAATGTTTGACCGCCTGTTGTGTTTTAATCATCTTGCCTCCCAATTTCAACTGTATACACGTCTGAATTCTCTTGGTCGTAAGAAGCCCATAATGTCTTTCCACCTAGCCGTGTTGAAGGCATTCTTGACGTCAAGTGTGACCAGAAGCACTACTGGTCGTGAGAAGTGGTTCCCCTGTCATGCTGACATACCGGCTTCCACTGTGCACTGAATTAAAAATACTGTAAAAATTTGTATTTGTAATAAACGCGCTGATAAGTTCAAATTTTATAATTGTATAATTTGTTGATTCTCATTGGAATTCTCAGAGAACCCGTACGACATTGTTCCTTCAATCCCGGTTGCAGAGCTCGAGCAACGCTTTCTCAAAAGGGTAAATTAGTCCTCATAACCTTTGGACGGTCAAGAGCATTTGCCTCGATCCTGGTCACACTGGTTTCCTGGTCACACTACAGTCCAGATATTCTACAGTAATTCAGCGAGTAACCTCTTCCAGCGAAAAATTTAGTGCGATAGCAGTGATTATCAACATGACTGTGAATTTGCGATTTCAATTTCAACAGCTCGCGGCAGCTCGTAATTGTATACCTACTACATTATCGCAGGAGGTTTCCAGCATCATAATGAATTAACTTGCAACATCCGAATGTCATCAGTCACTTGACTTTGTCCGTGGCTAGGATGTATAGCTGGGTTCACCCGAGTAAAAGTTTTGAATAGAATAACATATAGGTTGTGAATTTTCTATTAAAAATTAGCTTCAACGTTCCTACTGAACTGGTGAACTATTTTTCGAAACTTGTTGGGTCAGTTCGATATTAGTCAAACCCTTTCCTCTTGTCTATCATTTTTCCTTCGTATTGTGACTTACGTTATTAATCGGAAAATAAATTACCTAGGATTAGATGCGTTAGAGACGTTCCAAATACTGATTAAAGCGCGAAAAATTTTAAAATAAGCCTTAGGGCATAAGCGTTAAGTGCAAACGCAGATTAAGATTTTTCTCTGACAAAACTAACAAATTTGAAAGGAACAATCAAAACAACGTGAGGATTTAGAAAAAGGCTATTTTACTTCTCTTTAGGAAAGTCGAGCCACTCTTGAGGAAAATCGAACTCCAATTTTCCTTTAAAAATAAAGTGAAAAATATCTACTTATATCTAAAGAAAATCCTACTCTTAAAAAGGGTGAGCTTTTCTCGAAAAACGCTGGAAATCAGAGGTCAAATGACTTAGACTTCTCTAATATCAGCAACTAATTATAGTAAGGCATGCCCAACGCCGCCATCGCCAGCCAATGACAAGTCGGTGCGTGATAAATAAAACAAAAATTACGTAAAACTGAAAATGAAGACATTAATAACTTGATTTTTCAGTTTTCCTATAAATGTCGTTCTGTGGATATTCTAGTGCGTGGACGTGTGCTCCAGAAAAAGCTAAAGAAATATCCGAGAAGCTTGGTATAGTCAAATCCCAAATCAGCAACGGATGGTTGACATGTTTCTGAAAATGAAACAAAATTAATTTTTGGATTCTCACAATAAAAATACTATAAATAAATAAAAAATAATGAACAATGTAACAGTGAAATTCCTTCCACCTAATCTAACATCGGAAGTTCAGCTGCTAGATCAAAGAATAATACGAGCTGTTAAAGTTTGATTTCGTGAAAAAACGTTACAACATCTTATCCCCGTTGCTGAAGATTGCGATACCCAATCTCAGCTTCTAAAATAAATTTCAGTCTTGCACGCGATTCATTGAATAAACAGTGTTCAGCAAGAAATTTCACAAATTCACAGAGTCAATAGATGAAAACGAAGATGTGGGGTTAGCTGTCGCAATACATTCTTTTCCGTCAGATCAATTTTGCAGACAGACAAACAAACTGTTGCCGAGTCTCATGTTAGTGATAACGATAAACCCGAAAATCCTTACTTTTTTTTACAATTTTCAGTCTTTTCGTATTTTCGGCTGGAAAAGTCTCTAGCTACTTCGACTGCTGATAGTAGGCGGGGTTTCAGGAGCTTTTGCAGAAGCTTTCCGGCAGTGTCCGATATGCAGGACGGAGAGGCTGGATCGCTTTTGCCTTTGCTTATCAGTACCAGCGTTTTTTTTTGTTTTACAGGAAGCTGACAGCTTGTCGAAGCTCTGTTGCTTCAAAGAGTCGAATATCTGTAGGGATATCTACATCTGAATCTTGTTCCACGTCCGCTGTTGCAAAAAGCGAGTCCTCAATTTTACCCGTCGTTTCTCCGTCACTTCTCAGTGGTGATGTGGTGGCTCTTAGTTTTCGGGTGGCTCCTAGTAGCCGAGGCCCCAAGGATCGTTGTCTACCTCTTTTGCTATGACCATCCAGTCTGTATGTTTGCTACGCTTGAAATTTTTCCCTAGCTGTTGCTTCATTTGAAGAAACTCCGCAATTTTTAGGGCCATCTCGACAGGTCACTTCTTTGTACGCTGTGCTTTCGGCGTAAAAAGAAGCAGCCTCTCCTAAGCTGAGATTTTTCCTCGGAACACCAGTAAGCCAGGTTTCGGTTGTCGTTTTGGCTCTTCCGAGGCATTGCAACGTTGCATGCCCGTTGAATGAGAGCACTGCACCTCAGTATTGCAGCTCTCTCCTTTGTGTCCGGTCGCGCCCGACCTAAAAAACGTTCGTGTCCTGCCTGGACCCTTACAGTTCATGAAACGATTCCCATAGCCGACACATTTGAAGCATCGCTCCATCTGTTAAATTCTTCTTATTCGACAATTTACCCAACCTACCTTTATTTGATCTGCCCGCCTGGGTCGTCAACTCACCAACTGTAATTGTTTTGGTTATTGACAATTTTTGATTTTCAAAAAAGTTCTCGTAGATGACGTTTTAAATGACCTGGTGCACGATCCTGCCCACCCGGATCGCCAACTCACCATTGGCAGTTATTTTGGGTGTTGAATAAATTTGAGTTTGGAAAATGTTCTTGTATAATACGTGTTTAACTGGTACACGATCCCGCCCACCCGGGTCGTCGCATCACCATTTGTATTTGTTTTGTTTATTGACTAAATTTAAATTTTAAAAGAGTTCTCGATGATGCCTTTTCAAATGAACTGGTGCACGTTCCGGCGCACTCGGCTCAAAGGTATTTCCAAATGTATGCTGGAAGCATGCAAACTTTTTCACGCGCGCAGTATCTTGAAAAATCGAGGAATGTTACGTTAATGATGTTCCTAGTCCACAATTTCGCAAAATCCATTAATAGTAAATTTTTTTTCCAACATGCTGATGAAAAATTGATTGGTTGATGTTGCTTTTTGAAAGCTGCATAAAGTCGAATAAAAGAAACTATTTATCCACAAATCCGTTGTAAAAAGTGGAAATATTTACTAGATTGTGCCCATCTTCGAACATGTTGCCTAAGTTCAATTCAAACCAAAGCACGTTGGACCGTGGGCGAAGCATGGCAGAGGGGCCATTCGCCATGCTTGAGCCAATGTTCATAACCATGGGTCGACCGTGGGTGAACATTGACGTAATCTTGAGCCACGCTTATCCCATGCTTACCCCACGCTTAAGCCACGCTTAGCTCACGCTTAACCCGCGCTCACCCCACGATCACCCCACGCTTATGCCATTTTTCACCCATGGTAATTTGTTATATATCAACCAAGTAAGGTATCATTATATAAATCAATATATTTAACGTACCTTGTCAACATAGACTTTCTCTCGAAAGCAATTATTATTTCACATGTTGATCAGCTGCGATCCTATGTTTTAATATCGATGAAAATAAATTAATATCGATTGATAAATATGCAGCTGACGGATGTATAATCACGTTCAAAATTGTCGCACGCGGACGTGTCGATTTCTTTAGACTTCGTCAGAATTTCCTCTGACTTCGTACTGATTCGTCACTGACTTCGCATGACGCTACGTTCATATGTGCGGACTTACTACGTTGTATGACGACTCTTATCTTTACGACTTCAAACATAGTTTTACTAACTTATTCACAGCTGTACAACGACTTCAACGTTACGAGTTCATGCTTTCCAAATAATTATGTGATTTAGTTAAGACTTTACGACAAATTCTAACGTTCGAAACGTTCGACTTCAGAGTGAAGAGCCCCTAGTAGAAGATTAAAACTGTGATTTTCTACTAATATCCAGTGAACTGTTGGCGATAGGAAAAAATGGATAACATTTTTAGGTTTGCCATCCTAAGAACATCATTATTTCAGTTAGATAAAATTATTGATACATAAAAAATAAATACCATAGAGATAAATAATATAAACATTCTGTAAAATGTGAAGCGGATTAGTGATGACCTTCGGAGGTATTGAGAGCGTTTTGTTGTCGGTGTCCTTTATTTCGGCTTGAAGACAAAAAATTTCCACATAAGACCAAAAATAAAGTCTCGCTCGCGGCCAAGGGCGAGACTTACCAAAAAGTCTTGGCTATATCTTGGCTATGTCTTAGACGAAGAATTAGCCTAGACGAATTATGTTTACTCGGGTACCGCTGTCTTTTGAACTAAAAAAAAAGAAAAAAAGGAACGGACGTTTTTTCAGTTTTTCCGTCCTTTTCTTTATCAGTAAAGCGGCAAAATCCTTGTTGTTGCCTTGATTAGAAAATCTAATCTTATCTGTAACCATTCGCTACACACAACACGCGCGAACACCTGGCACTTCTTCTCTAAATTCATTTTTATGAGCAATAGAAAATTCATCTATTCTAACAAAGGAAAATTATAGCCTTCCAAAAAAGTTACTCCGTCTCGTTTTGAGATTCTACAAGGGGTATTACTGCAATTTTTTTGCATGCTGGATGGAGCGCAAAGGAAACCTGGATGCTCCAGTTATGGTCCTGCCTCCCGTCGGATAGAGTTTTAGATTTACATTTGGATCTTTACGTTCGAAAAAATATAATTTCGCTAAACCGGGATAGGACGCGGTTACGTCTTGCGGACTAGGTTTTGCCTTTAAAAATTGTACTTGATTCTGGATCCTGCCGATCGGAAGCACACAAGTCTGAGCAGATCTGGCTCGTGCCAGGTTGCTCAGGAAAATGCGATTTTGACTTTTGTCCGATCTGACTCGAAAGTTCACAATCGAGGTGAATCAAGCAGGAATTCTTGCAGAATTGGAAAATTTGGATGAGGAAGGAAGGGATATGCGAAAGTGTGCGCAATTCACGTAGCCAAAAGCCTCTGCTTGGACGCTTGCTGCTGAAAGTCAGGAACCTCGTCAGTATTTTATTGAAGTAAAATGCTTTTAAGTTTTTTAGATTAATCCATAAAAATGTTAAATTTCAATTCGCATAGGAATTGATGCAGGTTGGAATTTTCAATTTAGAGTTAAGTATTAATTATTTTCAAACCTAAATTTGAATGTAAGAAATTAAGCAGTTCGTTTTTACGTTTTCGCTGAGCAAGCACGTTGCGTTGTTCTGATTTTAACAAGTGCTTATGCTGTCAAGCCGTACGGTGGATAGCGCGTATGGTAAGGAGCGAGGCCGTCTTACTTATGTCAGAATAGAGTGGAAAGAGGTAGAAGAGAGAAGAGAGTCTAGCAACCGAGGTGCGTTGAAATTAGTTACCCATGGCGTATATCTCATTTATGTGTGAGAAGGAGACATTTGTATACTAGAAATATGAGCATGAAGAAGGAGAGAGGCGGACGTGTGAGCCGTAGTGATTTGGATTTTTCGGAGTCGTCGAGAGGAGCGTGGTGGTTCATAAGAACGAGATGGCGATATTTAGGGCATTGGCGAGAGAGAGATACACACCGCGCGCGCGCGCGTGCGTGTGGATGTGTGACTGTGTGTGTGTGTGCGAACGCCTAGAATAGCTATTTCATTTTCAGCTTAGACCCAGGTGCACACTTATCGGAGTGCATATGCATTTAATTCATCTAAACATTTTTCGTCTGCAATCCACCTTCGAATCATTGAGTAGATTGAAAAAAAAGAAACAGAAAAAACCTATTTTTAAGTACCCGAAAAAACACAGCAATCATCCAAGAATAATTTAAATTTTGCATTGAAATTATTCTCTTGGTACGTTATCTTGCTCATTCGCCAAGTGGACTCGCGGCTAGTCCTCGGGAGCTTGGAATGTTACGTGAGCATTCCGATAATAAGCTCTCAGGTTACTAGCGAACAAAGAGACTTTGTAACTCGTACATAATTAAAAAACAGTGTGGCTTGAAATGGTTTTTTGAGCCACTTTAATTATTTAAAAAGGGAAAGTCGAAAATTCGCGTGGAACATTTATTCGAATATATTACATATTTATTTACACATTTATACATATATCACACGATGAAATGGTAAAATCCCAATTTCTGTTTCCGACAGTCGGCGAATCGCACCGTTTTTCAAGTGTATTTCAATCGGTTTGCGACCATATAATACTGTAAAATATAATCTTAACAAAACACCATGAGAATTTATTTTTCCAACGATGAAACTATCCGGCGATACTAGCACCTTAGCTGGTAGGATTATTCTGTAAAGGGGACCAATTTCTTCTCCATATGTTATGCGAGCAAGCTCGCGAGTCTTCACATTTTTTATTTGATAACCACTAGGAATAGGATATTTATTAAAAACAGCATAACGAGGCGGAGATTCGTCAATAAAAGAAGAAGATTCTCTACGATGACCGGCAGGTCTTGGTTCTTCATCAAAGTGAAAGTGATTTTGATAGTAAGAGAAGGTTCCGCCAAATGCAAATTCGGGGTAGTCCATCTGTGAACTTAATTCTGCAAGAAAAAATATAAAAATAAATTCATTAAGTTTTTTTAATCTGTTGAAACATTATCTTAAATAAAGTAATATTGTGTAAAGGAACTGTGCGAAAAGTCCTAAGACTAGTTACAAAAAATGGCTTTGTTAGAGATTATGTTCCCAAAGATTTTGAAAAATTGAATAATCGGAGACATTAAGTTATATATTTGTTCAACAATGCAATTAAATTAAAAAGAGAATTATTTTTGTAAATGAATTATATATTTACCAATAGAGTAAAGAAAATACGCTAACGTAAGAAACAGACTCCCAATAAAGCTACTCATTTTTCATAAAATGGATGAAGCGATTCCAATTGCTGAAAAGTTTTTCGTACTGTATTAAGAACTGTGGAATTTATTTTGTTGTGCAAACAGCGCCGATTTACGATACATTTATATGTACATAATTGCACAATTTGCAGCGATTAAAATGACGTCTGAAAAATAATCTACTAAAGTCACAAGTCTGATATCATTTTATTGATGAGTAAAATTAAATAAACAAAAGTGAACGTTATTCACAAAAATTTCCTAAATCCTTATAATAAAAACTAATACAGGTAGATAATTAAATGCATAATTATTTAAAGTTCTAACTTCAAAGTAGTAAAAACAAAAATTTGTTGTTTTTTAATTTATTCAATTAGTTTGAACCTCAAATATTTATGCATTTATTTCTTTACCTGTATTAGTTTTTATTATAGAGATTTAGGATATTTCTGTGCATCGCCTTCAGCTTTGTTTATTTAATTTTAATCAATAATAAAAACATCGGATTTATGAATTTGGTACATTATTTTCCACATGTCATTTTAACCACTGTAATTGTGCAATTTACATATAAATTTCTCATGAATTACCGCTGTTTGTACAATAAAATAAACTTCTCCGCTCTTATCGTTTGATAAGAAAAATTTTAGAGAAGGAATATTCATTAGTAACACGGTAAGAAAAAATAGTTATCAATTTAAATCGCTTCATCCATTTCAAGAAAAATGAGGAGCTTTATTGGAAGTTTTTTCCTTATGTTAGCGGCTTTTCTTTATTCTATTGGTAAATATATACTTAAATGGTCACCTATTCTAGGATCAGCCATTTTTTTAGACCTCATCTAATTTTTATAAAGAACCGCAGACTTCATCGAAAAAGTGAAAAAAGTCATAGAATGATTGGAACATAATCTAAGAACATCAGTTCTCGAAATTTTATTCAGAAGATTTTGGCAAAGTTCTAGAAAAGAATTCAATTTTTTATAAACATTCGCCCAGATTCCAAAAGATTTTAAATGTAATAAGTCTATTGCGCAGAAACGAGTCACTGATTTTCGAGTTGTCAAAGAATTCGTTGACTGCCTATTTATATCTATGTTACAGGCACATTATATAATCCGGCAATATACATATATATACATATATATATATATATATATATATATATATATATATAATCTCTAGATTCGGTTCGGTTTGATTCCTCTAGAATCAAATCGTAGGGCTTATGACAAAGCCACCGAACGCGTCCTCGGGTTGCTCATAGAGGGTCCCTGTACCAAGGGTTTCTGCTGAATATGGTTACAAAAAAAATTAATAGGCAGTCGCGGACAATTGTCCAGGGGTG
>JAWWLR010000002.1:15575362-15594501 GCA_035041075.1 Acraspis erinacei
AATGACCCAGCTTGCTCAAGATTTAACAGTAGTCTATTCATAGATGGCGTTGACGAAATAAAATGCTTATTTGCCGAGAAAAAATCTCTTATTCAAAAAGTCACTGAATTATCAAACAGCTCTCGTATAATGCTCATAATATACCAAATAAAGTGTGTAACAAATATATTACATTTACGAAATTTGCGCTTTCTTTTAAACTTTAATTATTTGGGTGATTTTTAATATATGAAGATGTATTTTTCTTACTCATAATGAGAATCATTAGTAATAAAAAAAGTATTTGTTGAACGAACATTTGAATAAATTCCAAGATTTTTTGAAAACAAATGCTTAAATTCTCTTTTTGAAACAAATCTACGTTTACACCAAATCCTACTTTAAACTAATAATTGTATTTTTGATAACTATTTTTATTGGAAACTTTGTCTAGAATAAATCTAGAATAAATAAAGAAGATCGTTATAAATAATAATAACTTGCTTAAACAATTGTGTTTGTTAAATTGCATCCATGATCATCTCACACTAATTCAAAAGTGTATAAAAAGTGGACAATTATTGAAGAAACTGCAACTTTCCACCATTTTTTTAACAGAATATTGTGACAAATAATAATAAGTTGCTCAAATAATTATTTATTTTAAATTTAATTCATTATAGGTTCTTTCTAACAAAAATATATTTTTTCTTATGGGTAATCCGTGTAAAACTTGGAATTGCTCATTTCGCAAATTGATCAGTGATTGTATGTAATGATAGACCTAACTTAGGCAATATATTATTCCGATGACAATTTAGTAAAATTTGAATACCATCTATTCTTGGAATGATACAAGACCGTTTTTTTAAACCTGAAAGTCTTAAAAAATGGCAAGTAAAAAAGTAAACTTTTTTATTAAATAAAAAATCGTAAAAATAATTTTAAAAATCACTGTCACAAATCTCTGTAAAATGTAGTAAGATTTTATTTCAAAGAAAAGTCAACATATGATAAAAATGTTAAATTAAAAATTGATGATAAGATTTATATTTTTTGCGGACAAGGTATTTTTAAATGTTGCTGCAATACAAAGTTTCGAAACAATAAGCCATATTTTGAAAACTTGCGAGTAAACCTTTGTTGACTTCTATGAGTGTTCGCAAATTTATCATGCCCTTCTTTAAAAGCATAATTATATTCAAAGACACGATTATATACTTTACCTATATTATGCCGGGCATTATATATAATGCCTAGGGATTATATAGAATGCCTAGGAAATAAATATATTAATTACTAAATTACATACTTTGCCTGAAGTGATCAGGCATTATATATAATGCCTCAAATATCATTTTGCAATTTAGATTTTGTGTTTTAATTTAAATAATTTTTTACTGCATTTTTGAAGAATTAAAAAATTAAAAGCGCTTAAAGTCATAAAATGAAAATTAGATTTTTATTCGCTATCCAAATACGATTTTCAGAACAAATGAAATTCGGGCGACCAAATTTTTGCATGATTGACTCGGATCGATTGAAAGTTTATAAACTATTTTGAACTTCAAAATAAATTCATAATAGAAATATTTGACTGTTTAGTAATATCGAATTGAAAAATTACAATTTTTTGAAAAAATTCGAGTCATGTTAAATTTCGTTGTAAATAGCGACAGAATGATTTCAATAAAAATGTAGATTTTTAGGACCTTAAACAAAAATTGAAAAGGTGATTAAGAATTGTGAAAGAAGAAAACAAAATTTTCTTAAGATTCCTAAGAAGGTTATAAATTAGTTTAAATTTGAACACATTTAAAACAACTTCTACGTTTCTCACAATTTTGAATCAAAATGTTGAGGATTTCAAGGATATTCAAACTATCTAAAATTAAAATAATTGAACTTCTAATTTAAGAAATGTTCCGTCACTAAATTATGGACTTATATTTTTGGAATCGAATCTGAATCTTTGAACTCTATAATTGAGAAAAGTTGAAAATTCCAAATTTTGCATTTTATCTACATTTCATTAGAAAAAAATTAAGTGAAAACTATTCTAACCTTCCATTTTTTCGTGTAAATTATTGAGATTATAAATAGAAACTTTTTGAATTAAAAACTCTTAAACTTTAAAATTAAAGAGTACTACTTTGATTATTTCAATTTGTAAATTACTTTTTATCCCTTCAAAGGGATAAATGTTTAGCTATAGAGTTCGAACATATTTTGAGCGTGAAAAAAGTTTACGAACCGAAAAATGACTGAGAAATTTGTTCTTCGATTAAAGCAACCACCCTATGTAAATCTTTGTTAATTAAACAATTTGAAAACTTACATTTTAAAGTTGAATAAGAAATAAACCTAAAAGAATGAAATAAAAGTCTATAACTTTATGTTGCTGGATATTAAATTTAAACAAAATTCTCATGCTGTTCTATTATACATATGACTTTGTTTGAGATTATCGTTTAACAGACTTAAAAAACATTAATTCATACGTTTGTATTTTTTTTGTAGAATTAAGTTTACAGATGGACTACAGCGACTTTGCATTTGGTGGAATCTTCTCTCACTATCGACCTTACATGTACGCTCATGAAGAATCAAGACCTGCTGGTCATCGTAGAGAATCTTCTTCTTCTAGTGATGAATCTCCGCCTCGTTATGCTGTTTTAAAAAAATATCCTATTCCTAGTGGCTATCAGATAAAAAATGTTAAGACTCGCGGCCTTCTTCGCGTTACGTTTGGAGAGGAAATTGGTCCCCTTTACAGAATATACTTGCCAGCTAGAGTACTGGTATCGCCGGATAATTTCATCGTTGGAAAAATAAATTCCTATGGTGTTCTGATGAGATTATATTTTACAGTATTATATGGTCGCAAGCCGATTGAAATACACATGAAAAGCGGTGTGATTCGGCGATTTTCTGAAACAGAAATTGAGATTTTACCTTTCCACCGTTTGATTGATTGAAAAATTTCACACATGAAAATAAAAGTAAACAATGTTTTAATATTTTTTAATTAAAAGAAAAAAATGTATATTGATTCAAATTGCATAAAAATATAAGATGTATATCAGTACCTTTATGTGAGTTCTTCCATGAATATCATTATAAAAGAAGATATTAGTCCTTTTCCTAAACACAATCAGCCATGCAGATATCTCACAAGGATTCAGCTGGTCATCAAATGTTCCTGAACCAAAGAAAAATCCGACATGATGTGCCACTGTAAAACCATTAATTGTGGTAGGCACACAAGTCCTAAGGTTGCGACCTACAATTCTTTTGGCGGACATCGTGAGGAAGTCCTGACGACCTTTGAAAGACATGAAGTGAAACACGAGGGGCTACTCACTGAGAAATCCTAAAACTATGAATGTGGAAATCGCAATCGAATTCGCACCGAGACTGCTAAAGATTCCTTTGAGGTAGCTGGAAGTTCCAACGTTTTGAAACTTCTCGAGAGCGGGACTCTCGAGTAGAAATCAGACTCGGCTAAGCTTGGCGACGTTCGGATAGAGTCGGCCGTTAGTTCGATTCACCGATGCAGCGCGTGCATCACGCACATGCGAATGTGTTAATGTTTCGTGGTGTGAATGATTCACACACGGCGAAAGATTCCCAAGATTGTTAAGAGTTCCTCAAAGAGTTCTCCTAAGATTTGCAGCACAGCAATCTGAGATTTCTCAGTGACTAGCCCCCTCGGAGAAAAAAAAGATATCTTAAAGATGCCAAGTCACAGCACATAGGGCTAAGGACGTCTTTAGGATGTCTTGGTGACCACTGGGCTGTCATTTATCAAGATAGAAAATGAGCCGCCTTACTCCATACGCTAGCCGCAGGCTTAAACTGATTCTGTGGGGATAAGCGTAGCTGAGAGCTAACTCTAACTGAGAGCTAACTTAGCGTAGCTAAGGGTAACTGAGAGCTAGCTTGAAGTTTAGTGTTTAGTTACGCTTATGCCTAACCTGTCAATGAGTTTCACTGGTTATTTAGTACCAGTCATGTGGTCGGACATGTTGTCGTCATTTAGCTGGTTATACTTATCATTCATGACTTTTGCGTTAACCTTTGCAATATTATCTTTTAAAACCTGCACTTTGCTTTCACAATCATAAATGAGGACAATGCTAGAATATAATTTATTGCGTCTGACTTTCGAAAGACACATCATCATGTCAACGTGCTGAGATACGAGATGACTCAAAGCTCATGTCTTAACCGCATGGAGCGCTATATTACGGGTTGAATCTATTACTTGGCGCTACGGGTATATTCACTAACGTTTTCCTAGTGGAAATTTCAATTCAGTTTGAAAGAGTAGAATGATGTATTGGAAAGTAGCATAAGCTCAATTTGCTTTTATAGAAAATTTTGGATGCCTTTGCCAGTCTTAATTTTAAATGCCGCAGAGGTGTCTGCCTATTAAATTACTGATAAATAGATTAGACAACGAGGGAAAATAAATTGAAAAAATGAAATGCAGTCTAGGTTTCAACAAATCACCTTCTCGTTCTTTGTAAGGTGCGCTACCAATTATGCCACTGGAGTCCAATAGTAAGAATTTTCTAATTTGCATTTCCTGAATTTTATTGGAAATGAGTATATTTATAGATGTTTGAATTTTAAGGCCAGTAGAATAATTTGTAAACAGAGTTTCCGTTAGACTAAGCAATTTGAGAAAATATTTTTAAAGGCCTTCACTAGTGTTGATGTTAAATGCAGTAGGGATCTCTGAAAAATTATTAGAGAAATTAAATAGGTTGGATTTTGTATTTGACAGGTAAAAAAGCTATACATAATGTAATTATTATGTCATATCATCTAGCTTGAAGGTTTGTGAATTAAATGGTACTTAAAGTAACTATATAAAATTATAAGAGCAAAATTAAAGGCAGTGTTTCATACACAGTACACACAGAGATAAGGCGGATCTTTCAAACGACATTGATGCCTTAAATGGAAATTTACACACATTAATACACAATGCAGTGTCTTGATGCTCGTTATACTTTGATTTGAGTTTGGATCACAAAAAATATTATGTTTGAGTTTTACACTAATTTAAATGTAATTGATAGTACGTAGAGAATTGTAGTTTTCACTATCTGAACTTAAATCAGTGGAATGTCACTGATAAACTAGGTAGAAGGTGGTTGTTGAGAATTCAGAAAAAGCAGTCAATCAGTCAGTGGAATAAGTATTATTGCTTTAGTCAATGGCAGTAGAATTTTTTAAATAAAATTCGTCACGAAAATGGTGATAGTTTTAAATTGTAGCTCCTTTAAACTAGAAGATGAACTGGCAACATAATAATCACGTTGGTAACTAATGCGAGCTGGAAATGTGTTAAATGTTATTGCAACTGGGAATTGTACACATTGAGTTGTAAAAGTAGATCTAATCCTATCATAGTACCTTTAGATACTCCAAGATTTAGCAATATAACTCGGAATGGACACTGAATAAACCAGCGATATAAGAATCTGTAAAAAATCAGTGATATTGTGTCGCCTAATGAATTTATTGACAGTTTATTCCAAGTCCTGCAATAACATTAACTGATTTTGCATCAAAGGACAACAAATGACTGGCTTATTAGTGAAAACCTGAGTGACTGATTGAAATTGTGAAAATTCACTGATTTAAATCTAGATAGGTACGTTCCAATTTGTAATTCCTTAATACTGGAGCGCGCCTGCTCACTGGACTGTCGCTAATTTCTTCTTGGTTCATTCGCCTAACCCTGCCACTTTCCATGTTTATTTTGGCTCGTTTTTGGTGAATATTATACATTCCAACGAGAAAATTTCCTTGCACCAAAATTGCAAAAGCTTCACCAGTACTCGTTGATAACACAATTTGTTCTCGGGCTTGGACAGCCTCATAGTTGTTTCTACTTACTATCACTGTAATTGGCATATTTGCACGAAAAGTGTATCTTCGAAGTTGGAAGAATTGGTTTGGATTACTATGGGGAATAAGCCGTATTAGTTCAATGTGTCCACGTTTAGATATGATAGAGCCACGCAATGAATAAGGCCCAGGTGGAGGAGTACTGGACCTGGCACGGAGAGAAGGCTCCTCAGAAGGAGGAGACCTGGCAGGAGAATGTTTCTTAGGAGAAGAAGAAGAATGTCCACTATGGGAAATACCAGGACCTGCTTCGCAGTTCGGGTTACACTCTGACCTGGCACGGAGAGAAAGTTCCTCAGAAGGTGGAGGCCTGGCAGGAGAATATCTGTTAGGAGAAGAAGAAGAAGAATGTCCACTACCGGAAATACCAGGACCTGGTTCGCCATTCGGGTTACAGTCTGACCTGGCACGGAGAGAATGTTCCTCAGTAGGGGGAGACTTGGGAGGAGAATGATGTCCGTCAGTGGAAGGAGATGATCCGCAACTAGAAATACCACGATTTTGTTTGTCCTTGACTTCACAGTCAGATTGTGCACTTAATTCTGCAAGAAGAAATATAGGGGATTACATTTATTTTAAGGTATCACAAGAAAACAAATAAAATATAAATAAAATGTTTGACGAACGCTTCAACGGAATTTAGAGAATAAATCTGACCTTATCTATTACATCACCTTGACAGCTATTTAAAGTGAATTAATAGTGAGAAACCTAAAGCGTGACGTAGAACCGATGGAAAAAAACACCAAAATATTGTGATTATAGTTCCGAATTTGACTGAGCGAGAAAAATGCAAGAGCAAAAAGTCTAAAACTTCCTATAAAATTGTTACGTTATGCGGGTTACACGTAAAGATATTTTAAATCTTATATTTTAATATCGAATTTTGAGAAGTCCGATTTGATTATTTTTACACTTATGACTCATAACACTTTTGTCAAAATTTAAACACAAGATTTGGGCTAAAGGCTATCAACACCATAGTTTCACTGTTTCCCCACTCAGTCAAGTTGGTAACCAGCTTCCTATCGGATGACATCACTCGTGTGGAATACCCCTCATTTATTATAATTACCTGTTATTTGTAATACCGCATTACTCATTATTTACAACAAAAAGACATTTCAATAATTTGCCTGGCCTCCAATTGACTTGATAAGCTCCTGATATGGAAAGAGAGGTACGTCTAATTATCAGTGAAAAGAGTACCCAGAAAGAAATAAAAAGGCGAAATTATTTCTTCTTTTCGTGTTAAGGTTTAACTGGCAATATTAATTTTTTTGCAGGAAAAATTTCACCTGGAATCAATGCAACCTTTGTCTTTTTTTTATCTATGTCGCTTATCGATAGAAACCTAGACTAAGTTAAAGAAGCTCAAATCATAGTGCATGGTCAAGATGAAAACCCATTTGCTCTGACCACGCCACATGCAGATGCATTAGCCAATGAAAAAAATTTCTGGTATACCAAAACGGCTTTTAGATCTAGCTAATCAAAAAATGCCAAGTCTTTTATCGGCTAATGTTAATATCTTGATTTAATTAACAGCTGGAAAAGTTCCTACAGCAGAATTTTATAACGGTATAGAGGCTATAAAATAAGAAGAAATAGAAACGATTACCAAACAATAAGCTGTCTATAGAACAACAAATACAAGTTTTTAAGCAAGATGAGAAAGGAACAGGATCAAGGATGATTTCTATACAAATGGAAGAAACCGCAATCTATTTTAAATGACAGTGGCTCCCAGTAGAACTATTGTTTTCATTTGAAACACTCAAATTATTCTTTAAGAATAATTCGAATATCTCGTATATTTGTGCAAGACTGACTAAAATTGATGTCATTTTTTCAAACATCGATAAGTGTTCCTGTGGAAAATACGAAACCTATTCCTCTTATCATAAAACAATATTTATTCGAATATGTTGCGATTCCTTTAAGCCAGATAGTGAAAATCCTTTAAACATAGTTGAGAAAAGTAAACAAATTATTTATGGTCCTAAATTTTTCCATTCGTTTGAGAATTTCAGTATTGATGTAAATGCAAACCTAAGTGATGTAACTGAATAGTACTCTCAAGATTTTAAAGAAGAAAAGATTCATGTCACACTGAAGTTCCAAATTTTGGCAAACTATGAAATTATGTAACTAGATAGACGATAAATATTATTATATTTACCAATATAATTAAAGATTACCACCAAAGTGAAGACCAGATTATGAACGATCTTCATTATTTCCAACCAAAGGATATACTGGTTAAAGTATTATTATAAAATTTGGTCCAATGCGCAATTTATGAATATTCTGGTGTCTCATTAGAGTCTATATACTGTAGTGGTTATCTCACAAATCATAAGATTGTATTTGTATTTGATAAGTCAGTGTCACGGGAAAAAAATATATCACTCAATTGTTTTTTTATATCTTTTGCGTTGCAGGAAAAACCTTTTTTCCATAGAACAGGTCATATTCACTATTAAAAATATATTGTAAGTTTTTGAAATAATTATATCATTCTTTCGAATTCTTAACCCAATCCTTTAGAAATTTGGGAAATTATATTTCATTTTCAGATCTCAAAATTTAAAGTATTCCAAGATTTCAAGGGTTTTCTAATAAATTACAGGAAATTTCAACGCTTCGATGAACTTTTCAAAAGATTTCAATAAGGTTTTAAAGGTGCAATAAGATTTTATGTATTTTTTTGACTTCATAGGAATTTTATGAGACTCCGAAGGATTTCGGATGATTCAAACATTTCATGTTATTTTAAGGAATTCATACGTATTTTCGCAAATTTTAAGAATTCGATAGGATTTCAAAGGATTTCTCAAGGTTATTTTAATTTTTAAATATTTTCTTCATTCTTCATTGTTAAAAGAAAGCCCCAGAGAAAATGAAAAAATATTTTGTAGGAAATAAGAAATTATTTCAGAAATTGGTAAGCCACAACAACATCTGCGTCATGGAAAATTGTAGATGACAAAATCACGTTGAAAGAATATACGCTTCTGAAATTGGGGCTACATTAAGAGCTTAAAGAATAGTCTCTTTGAAGTCTTTCCTCATACCTTTCATCTGCTCATCAGTCTCCCTTACGTCTTCCCTCAGACCCCTGATCATGCCTGACAGAATCCCGAGAGTCTATTTCTCCAACTTCCCCTCCATTGGGGAGGGGGCTGCCTGTTTTCCGTTTTTTTTAAACCGACACTCTACCGCGCTTTTTTCCGGACTCTCTTGGCTGTCTCCTTCCTCTTCAAAGGTTAATCTACCTCACTTGCGCTAGAAACCCTCTCACGCGCCTTGCAGCTTCCTTCACTCCCGCAGTTCCACTTGTACCCTCTCACCGACGCCCTGCTCGACACCGGTCAACGACCTGTTAACCGTTATGTCGTGTGGAACGTTTACTCCCTGATAAATTCACTTTCAGCACTGCCACCTATCTTACTTACCACCTCTGGCTCTTCCATCGGTAACTGGAAACACGCCATGCATTGCTTTCTGTAACCCACAGATGTGTCTCAAGACTGTTACCGCCTACCGCTCCAAATTTTCCCTTTATTCCACTTTAGTTCACCCCTCAGGCGCTGCAGACACGGCTTTCTCTCCCTCAACATTCCCCAACACTACGAGAACCACTCTGGTACCACTCGAAGGCTTAAAATTTTGAGACAGCGAAGGTGCTTGGATTACCGCTTCAGGATGATAAGGTTTTTTATGGCAGAATACGTCTATGACTTGCATAGAGTGTTGTAAACTAAATAGTAGCTACCCTAGAGCAAAGAGAGGATAGAACGAGGTGATAATTACGTGTATCTTGCAAGTCTATTTACTACTGATGAGAAGATCGATGGAGAGCTAGCCTGGGGTACAACCGAGGACAGGAAGGTTAACGGCTGGTTACTAGAAGTAAAAATGTTGAAAAATAAAGCTAACATTGCAATATATAAATCTTTATTTGCAACAACTGTGCTGTATGGTAGCGAGACCTGTACATACCAAGAAAATGATAAGAATAAAGTTAACGCTGTTTTAATGCAATTCCTGCGAAATATATGCAGTAAAACGCTGAAGGACAAAATCAGTAACAAGAGGATTTGCAGAAAATGTGATGTGAACAAGAGTGTTTAACAAGAGTGCAAGACATTTTTTAAGATATCTTGTTCATGTTAAGAGAATGACAGGAGAAAGATTGACGAAGCAATTGTGTTTAGGTGTATCAGGGAAGTGATTGGTGTAAAGAGTATGGATATTACCATGGGATTATCAGTCAGCTTGCGCATGTTTTTTGTTTAAAACTTCCAATGTGTCCCCTAAGGGTTTACATTTTTCTTGCACCTTCTTCCCTATTCCTCTACACACCCCTCACACACTTACTTGGTGGTGGGAGGGGTAGGTTCCCCCCTCCGGAGATGAACAACTCCCTTGCTAGGCTAGTGTTCACCCGCAAGCCGACAGAGTGGATCCAAAGATAATGCTTTAGCCCCCACGGGACAGCGCGTACGCAGTCCCGACTAACAAAAATTATGCGTCCGAGATATTCATATTAGGGATATTCGCAAGGTTCAGCTCAACCGGGGTTCGATTCCCCGCCGGAGAGCTTGCGCATTTTTCTGTGTTTTATGATGTATGATGACTTTGTGATTCACGTGGCCTAGGGTGATTGCTGGAGAGATTGATCAGCGCCCACTTTCAGAGCGGTGTCGCGGAACGGAAGTGTTGGTTAAATAAGCAAAATGGAAATTCTAGATTGCTCTACAAATAGTATCTCCGCCGACAATTTCTTTCCTCGCTCTTGCCATAAGAATTCATTGATCCCGTTACTATGAAGAGGCTAAAACCGAGTATGCGATTACTGAAAAATAATGAATTCTTTATTGCCTTTGTCCTGATTCAATGATAACTAAAAAATTTTAAAAAAAGACTGACTTAATTTTTTAGGGCAACATGAAACTATCACTTCAAATGGTATTCTTTTTTCCTGTCACTGCTCAATATACAAATAGATTCAATTAGGTAACCTAGATTCTAAAAAATTCGTCAATTTCTTTAAATACGATTGAATTACATAAGAAGCAGTTCCCAGAGTGATAGCTGGATAAGGAAGAAACATATTTGTTATCTATAATGAAAAAACTTAGCCTAGAGTGATCCACATTCTTAAAATTAAATGTCTGCATTATCATAAGAGAATAACAAAATGTCTGAAAGTCTTTTAAGACTAGATGGAGCTACGAACTAAGCATTTTTTAAATTACATTTTTGCTGAAAAAATATATTCTAATTCGCTACGTGGGAATTAAACGAAAGAACTTCCGATGGCAGGTCGGGTGCTTTTCCCTTAAGCTACTAGAGAGATCAAAAGAAAAATCATTTGTCAGAAATACACGTATTATTAGGACAGGTGTTACAGCTGAAATTTTTTCAAGGAATCTGCATTATTATAAGAGAATAACAGAAATTCTTAATGTCTTTTCAGATTAGATTTACTTTAAAAATAATGCGTGTATTTCCGAAAAAGGATTCGTCTTTCGATCTCTCAGGTAGCTTAAGGGAAAATCACCTTACCTAATGATATGGCAAATTTTTATGTTTGCCTGCTGACAATGTAGCTAATAAGTTATGACATTGTTTGTTTTCCTTCACATTTAAGAACAAAAAGAGATTGTGTACCTGAACAAAATTTATTATCACTACTCAATGCTTGAAGAATTTTCCCAGGTTTCGTTGTGAATTTAAATTGAAACACGTAAGCTGATGTTTTTTGACATTATTTGATAATATAGAAAATTTAGGTATAATTCATAAATTGAACAAAAATTTGGTGTTAATAAAGAGTGAATTACTCTTATTTCTCCCTTTATTCTTACAAAATATGCCTGACAGGTTAATGACTTTATGATATAAATGTTCTGTAGGAATTGATTTACTTTTATATAAACGGTCAAGGCATATCCCTTTTCTATAAGTATACAGACTTAACTGAACCTGAAAAGTACAAATATCTAAAACCTTTAAAATTAAATTAAATTATTTATTTAATTAATTAATTTCGATTTAAATTTCGTCTTTATTATCCAACATTTGGACAATACTTTAATAAATGTCTCAATTCAAATTTGAGAATGAAAGAAAACAAGGAAAGAAAAATGTGGCAACTTCTAAATCCGATTTCTTGCTTTTATATTTCGTCTTTATGTACCATTTTTTTAAACATAATAAAAAAATATTTACAAAAAATCTATTTTTCCTCTTTTCTTTGTTAATTTAGATTGAGATCATTAAAAGCCGTTTGTCCAAATCGTAATTTGTTTTAAAGTTTAGATTTGACCACAATATGCGCCGGGCTGTTTTCATTTGAAGTAATTTTTTAATTTTCTAGATGCGGATGGTTTTCAAGAAAAAAATTATTAAATTTTTTGTTTGAAAAACATAAAGTTTATGCTTTTCTTATTATTTCAATATAGTGGCAAGAATAATAAAAAATGAAAAATTACTATTCCTAAGTGTTACATAATATTTATTTCTCTTTCTCCAAATTATGTTAAAATTAAGTTTTGCACTGTCAAAATGGCATGTACAATGCATCACAAAATAAAAGAATTTTCTTACCAAATGAAAGCTTAATTCTGTTAATGATAATATAATTTTGCTTTCGCTGAATAAGTTTACGTATTGGTCTCAAATAATAAAATTCTAACTTGCTGTGCAATATAAGATGCTTATAGGTTCCTTTAGACAGTTCTTTCTGAAATAACTCCTCCCAGGGAATAATTTTCGTCTCCCAAAAAAATATCAAATACTTCGAGGCACCTATGGACAGGTCTTTCAAGGAAATCACATCCCACTTTCAATAAAATATGAGAATAATGAGAGAAATATGAGAAAAAATATGAGAAAAATGAGAATAAAATACTTCGAGGCACCTCTGGCTGGGTCTTTCAAGGAAATCATTTCCCACTTCCAAAATATATAAGATGTTGCGACGTACAATTGAAAAAAATCTTCCCGATACGTATTTTCCCCGAAATCATCTATCACTTTCAAAGAAACTCACAGGACAAGTCTTTCCAGGTAGTCACTTCCCAATTAAAAAAAGGAGTTGCTTTACTGTTACATTGGAGAGGTCTTCCCGAGATAAAACTTTCCAGAAAAGCGCCCTTATTTAAAAAAAAACATAAGATGCTTCGAAGTACTTTTCGAAACGTCTTCTCGGGACATATCTTACTAAAACATTACTAAAGACATGCCTTGGAAATATATATCCAATGCTGCATTGCAGCAGCGCCCATTTTATTAAGTGTGGACAATTGATTTTTTGCGAAATTAAATTTTGGGAACACTTACCCAAAAGTGCATGGCAGCAGTTCCTATCCTTTTAAAGCAGGAAAAAGATCTCCTAGAAAGAAATGTCCCAGGAAAGCCTGGTCAAGGTGCCTCGAAGTATCTTATATGTTTATGGGCCTCAAAAGTAATTTCCTGGGAAAACTTGCCCAGGGAGGACCTTTCTAATAGTGCCTCGAAACAACTCATATTTTTTTGGAAGTGGGGCGAGATTTCCTAGAAAGATTTGTTGTGGAAAGAAATTTCTCGGGAAGACCTCTCCAAAGGTGCCCCGAAGCATCTAGTTTTTTTTGGGAGTGAGAACTGATTTCCCATGAAGAATTGTCTCATGTTTTTGTGAAAACAGTCTAATAGTTCCTTGAGAGCGTGAATCTATAGTTGGAAGAAGGGATGTCCAATAGTTCCTTCACCTGAATCGCCCTGAGAAGGGATGAATGGGGAAGCCTTCTCTGTTAGGAAGAGATGTCTCAGTTTACCCTGAAAAAGTAGACTTAAACTTTCTTGCGTGGGAATTAATTTTCTGGGATGGAATTAACTTTGGATAGTGATGTCCGGTGATGAGATATCCTTTGGGAAGGTATCTCCTGAGAAGAATTCTCTCGGGAAAACTTATTGGGTGTGACATGTCACGGCTCATTGTTTGGGAAAGAATGATACCATTCAAACGGCTTCGAAGAGGTTTCCCTTTGATTGTAGTTTGAATGCGGGTTCGCGGGTTGAATGAACGTTGGCCTGGCTGACTGCAGGTTGCGTTGCTGCAATATGAAAAGTGAATGATCCATTGCACAAAAATACAACAAAATCGTCGTTTTGTTTAGAACAATAATGCGTGCGGAAGTATGTTATATAAATAACGTGTATCTAATTAAATGCTATGTGTGCTGAAAGTATCAGTGATAAAGATAGTGGTATCGGGATATTGGTCATTAAAAAAAATTCGAAGGGTGTTGTTATCAAATATTTGCTTAGATTGCATCTCATTTTTCTTTAAAAAAATGCCTTTCTGTTTACAGGCAATCAAAATGTCATAGATAAAAAATTGCAATATTTTTATTTAATGAATATAATATTCTTAGACATAGATACTTTTTCGTAAATGTACTATAGTATAATAAGAAAAGATACAACAAACTGATAATTGATAGAAGGGAAATATCGACTATCGTCTTTTTTACTTTCGCAAGGAATTAGATAAAGTTAACGGTAATCTACTATTGAATAGCCTCAAATCGCTTAAACTTACTCATGCGGTGGTTAAGTTTGAATCTTAGTAATCATTCTGTAATAGTACACATTATTATCAATGGTGAAAGATCTGATTGTGGAAAGGTTCAGAGTGGTGTTCTTCAGGGATCCACTCTTGCACTCACTTATTCAATATTTATACCGCTCAGGATATCGATGTGGTGTTTCAGTAGGCCTCAACTTTGCTCAAACTAAGGCTACAATTATGGGACCTTCTCCCTATTCATCACATGAAATAATTGCAACTCTACCTCCTCTCTTGATCGATGGGTGCATCAAGCCCATTCTGGAATCTGTGAAATATTTAGACTGTATTTCTCATCGCTTTCTCACTTAGAATGAACAAGTTTTGGATACTTCAAAAAAAAAGTTTCGAGTCCTCCAAAAGCTTACCAGAAATACAAAATCTCTTCCTACTTCAGCTCGTATTCTCCTGAACGATGTTACTGATGAGTGGTGAGCTGAATGACAAGCTTGATAGTACGTATAATGCTTGCGTTCAGTTGTTCTATGGTATCCCTTAAAATAAACATGTTACCCAATATAGAAAAGTGCAGAATCTTTTAACGTCGCCTAACAAAACCAATTTTTTATAGGGAGCTCGTTGCATAGCCTATTCAGTAATGAAGACTTGCTATTGCATAAACTTTTTATAGGGAGCTCGCTGCATAGCCTATTCAGTAACGAAGACTTGCTATTGCATAAACGCATTGGTAAAACCTTAAGTCTTCAAGAAAATTATAGAGATTTTAAAGTGTGCGCAAGCATGTATTTACTTGTGAGTATCCATATATACGAATGTATAGATTTAGAGTTTAACAGTTAATATACAACATCTAATTATGCGCATTTTAATTTATTTTTCTACTCTTTTTAACAGCCTATTTTTAATCTCAATCGACTAATTGATCACCGTCACTTTTCATTTGTAATAAGTACCACCATCTCTTTATAGGACTTCCTAGCCCTATAAAGGGCTAGGAACTTTTCACAAATAAATACATAAAAATACTATGATAAAAAGGATTTAATTTTGACACCTCATTTTTCAAAATAAACTTTAAAATATATTTTTTAAGTTCCTTCCATTTGAATAATGGTTGAACATAAATAATAATTAATAAAGAAGAAAATTATTTTATTTCTTCTACAGCTTCCTCCAGAAGAAAACTCGTTTATTACATTAAAACATTTTTAACTTAGTTCGAGATTTAAGCTACATGTTTTTATTAGTCTAGATTCAGCGAAAATTTATTGTCACAGTACCCTGAAGGTGATACCATTGTCGGAAAAGCGGACATTGTGAAGGACATTGATGCTCCAAGTGAAAAGTACCTCATATTAATACTAAATAAATTGTATTGATGCTTGTTACATTTTGATTCGAGTTCCATTTACAAACAATATGTCTTCTTTTTACATTAATTCAAATTCAATTAATTGTGTGTGGAAAATTGCTGTTTCACGTGATTTACACTCTCTAAACTTTAAACAGTGGAATTTCAGTGATTGAAATTCCTAGCAGCCGGTTACTGGGACTGAGTGAAAAAGCACTAAATAAATCAGTGTAATAAATGTTATTGTTTCAGTCAGGGACAGGTGAATTTTCTATATGAAATCCCTCACGAAAATAGCTAAAGATTTAAATTGGAACACCTTGGAACCAAGAGATGACCAGAAAACGTAGTAATCACGTAGGTAACTGATTAGCTGGTGAAAATTTCAGTGATTTAAATCCAGAAAGGTACGTTCCATGATGTAATTTCTTAAGATTGGAGTGAGCCTGCCAACTGGAGCGTCATTAATTTCTTGTTTGTTCAGTTGTCTAACCGCACCACTCTTCATGTTTATTGTCGCCCGTTTTTGTTGTCTATTGTATATTCCAGAGAGATAATTTCCTTCCTCCAATACTGCAAAAACTTCATCATTGCATGTTGATAACACAATTTGTTCTCGGGTTGGCATAGGCTCAAAGGTAGCTCGTCTACATTTTATTTGAAGTGGTGCATTAGCCGAAAAAGTGTAGCTTCGAAGTTTGAAAATTCGGGTTGGATTACTTTTGGGAATAAGCTGAATGAGTTCAAGGTGTCCCCGTTTAGATATTATAGAACCATGGAAATAAGGAGGTCTGGTAGGCGGAGACTTGGATCTGGCACGAAGAGGAGGCTCTTCAGAAGGAAAAAAATTGGCACGGAAATGATGTTCGCCAGAAGAATTAGAAGATCCGCAACCAGAAATACAAGGATTTCCTTCACAATTGCTGTTACAGGTGGACTGTGAACTTAATTCTGCAAGAAGAAATATAGAGGTTTACATTTGTTTTAATGTATCACAATATAAGGAATGCTAAAATGCTTAATTTGTTTTATATGTGGATCTTGTGTCATATTTATTTTTAATAATCGTTCTAATTTATTAAATTTATTGGTGCTGATTGCAGATTATTAGATTAGGAAGACGCAGGTACACTATATTTGGAGGGCTTATACATTTTCAGAAACCCTTGTAACTCTACGTTCTAATAGGATACATTTTTCGTAACAATCAAAATTAAATAATGGAATGATGGCGGTAAAAAAATTTCAAATTATTTAGCGAATGAGGTGAGACCAAAACCGCGTAATCAGGACAAATTAGCGATCACGTACTCATATTTTAGGAAACATTTAACACTGGGACAAGCAAACTCCATTAATGACTACGGTACTGATAATGAAACCTATGAAGGGTTAAATAATCTCCATTGTCAGTTTCGGGAAAACAGGGAAGATTCCGATCGGGCATCGAACGAACCCGGCATGTAGGATACTTATCAGAGTGAGATTCCGAAAGAGGTCCCACAATCTGGTTTCTACGGCCATACCTATTATCTCTTATTGCAATTCGCAAAAAAGTGAAATATACATTTAACAGGTAGAGATTTTTAGATGACATAGCATTAGTAATGGTTCACGCGGTACGATTTTTCAAATATTTTCGGAGGCATTAATGATCGAAAGCGACAAGAGGATAATATCTCCTAGTATATAAAGCTGGGAGGTGATTTCCTGGGAAGATGTGTCACGGGTAAATCTGTCTAATGATACCTCGAAGCATCTCATTTTTTTGACAGAGGAAGTTCTTTTCTGGCTAGACTTATTTTCATCGAGACGCGATTAGATAAGGCTGATATAATAGAAATAATATATTTTCATGAAATATTTTGATCAATCACTACATTTGTCAAGTTTATTAGATAAGCTTATAACTCGGAGTCTCTAAAAAATAGCTATGACAGTATCGCTAAAAATGTGACAACTAGTATAGACTTTGTTTCAAAAAATTGACGTCACTGTTGTCTAAAGATTTTGCAACAACAGATTTTATTACTGAAATTGATGTATTTTGTTCCAACATCGAAAAGTGTTCTTTTGGAACACACGAAATTTCTTTCACGGTTCATATCTTTTGAATAAGGTTAAAGAAAAGTAAAAAAGTTATTTGTTGTAATACAATTTTTCTGTCGCTTGATAACTTAAGCATTTATTTAAATAGAAATCTAAGTGGTGCAAATTCTGCAGATTCTTAAGAATCTTGTCACAAAGTCAGAAAAGCAGCAATCATTCGCGAATCATTACTATTATTTGTAGTGAGGAAGGTTTTTGAAAAGATACATGTCAGCCCGATGTTAGAACAACTTGTGACATTAGGTCTTTTGTGAATAGAGAGGGGCTAGTCACTGAAAAATCTCAGATTGTTGCGCTCGAAATATTAGGAGAACTCTTTGAGGAACACTTAGAAATGTTGAAAATCTTTCGCTAAACGTGGAGCATTCATGCCACGAGGCATTCATACATTGACACGTTCATGATGCATACGCTGGCTCGGTGAGTCGAACTAACGACCGACTCAATCCGAAAACCTTTGAGCTTAGTCGAGTCTAATTTCTCCTCGAGCGTCCGGATCTCGAGAAGTTTTAGAAATTTGGGTCATCCCAGGAAACTTAAAGAATTCTTAGCACTCTATGCGAATTCTATTGAGATTGCCACATTCATAGTTTTAATATTTCAAGATTTCTCAGTGAGTGGCCCTTTAGTAAATAGATAGGTGATAATTATTATTATATTTACCAATAGAGATAAGGATGATCACCAGTGTGAGGACCATATTATGACTAATCTTCATCATTTTCGAGCAGAGGAAAAATAATTACAGTATTATGAAAGAATTTGGTTAAATCTGTATATAATGTATATTCTGGTGCCTCACTCGAGTATATATATATACACTATTCTTTATCTCACGTATCATGAGATAGCATTTGTATTTCGTAAGCTAGTATCAGTGAGATCAAATAAGTGACTCAATTATTTTTTCATTATCTGTTACAAAAGTTTCCGAAAAAAACCTATTTTCCCGTAGAAAAAGTTATATAAATTCTTAAAAATATGTTGTACGCTTTAAAAATATGGATATCATTGTGGGTGGATTCCATGTCAAGTGATTACAAGAATTTTTTTCATGGAATGGGACTTATCGGAACCCCCCTCTAGTAGCACGATATTAGGTGCGCGCATGCGTAAATCATGGGCGCAAATCATGAGAAAAATAGCACAAGTAGTGGGAGAAACACAATTAGTGTGCATGCCGTACGTGTGATG
>JAWWLR010000002.1:15601657-15615113 GCA_035041075.1 Acraspis erinacei
GGACCCCGGATTCGGATTCAGCGACCCCAAAAACTTATAGTAAACATAGTCAGACCTCCAGGTCAGAACTTTTTTTTGTGTGGCTGTGTTATTTTTGTATATTTGGTGCCCGATGTCCCCCAATTTCATCAAATAAACTATCCAGAATCGTTGCACACTCTTTATAAAGTTTAAGATCCTAATGAGTTTTAGCAGTTTAAGAACATTATTGCTCGAATATTGATTGGACGCAAGTTTCAGAATATTTATGGAATATTCTCACTTTGTAAAATAAACTTTCCAGAGTCCATGTTACAAAAGTTTTCTAAAAAGGAAAAACTCTCTCATAACACCAATTGAAAATATAATTCTCATCCGGAATTCAACAGAATTTAACTAAAATCAAAAGAATATAATATATTAAAACCCAAAAATTTTTAATCATAAGAAATCCTTTTAAATCTGATAAAAATACTTTAAAGTCGTTCAAAAATTTGAAGACCCACTGCAAGCTTTGATAGCCTATTAAAATTCGTTGATATCGTTTCAATTTTTCTGTAATTTCTTGAAAACTCTTGAAATTTTAAAAACCTTAAAATATGAAAATAATGAATAGCTTTAATAATTTCTGAAAACATTTGATCAAAAGTCTGACAGAATATATAAATTTGTCACATCAGGCTGAACAAATAATGTGACTGAAATTGTTTCATTGAAAATGATATATGAAATACAAATATCTCAACGTTAAAATTGTGACGATCATTGTAATATATGAGATAAACACAGCAGTACATATACTCCAGTGAGGAACAGGATATGTATTAGTTACCCTGTTAACCAAATCTTTTTAAATACTGTTAATCACTTTGAGCTCTGCTTACACGTGATGAAGAACTATTATAACCTGGTATTCACTTTGGTGGCCATTTATAATTCTATTGGTAAATATAATACAAATTATTGAGCATCTACTTACATAAGTTCGTCAGGTACAAAATGTTGTAACCTTAATGTAACATGAATCTTTTGTTATTATGACTAGTTGAATTCATTAGAAACCATTTTTTCAGTAATAAGTCACCAACTATTTTTGTCGAGACAGACCATTTTGTAAAAATCAAATCTTAATATGAGTTTTTTGTCTCTAGAGTAACATTATAGTACTCAATTGGGGCTAGTTACTCTAAAACGTTATCCAGGTTTGAACAAAATGATTAAGAAATTACGACAGTGAATAAGAAATTAAATACTAAAATTGTACGTATTTGTACAGAACCTTTGTATTATGTTGAAATTTTAATATGTGACGTGCGCCGAAGGAAGGGGGCTTACTCTGAAAAGTGAGATTTTTCGGGGCGAACGCTCGAAGTCGAACCGATACACGCGACTTTTAGGAGAGGGGGAAGACTCGCGAAAGCTTCCCTCGCCACTTACCACTACATCCCCATGAAAAGAGATGTGTTGTAGACGTGGCTCACGGACGAGTTATAGATGAGACGCGAAGACGAAGTGGTGAGTGGTGGGATGTGTTTCACGGGATCTCGAGCTCTCGAGCAAAAGCCCGAATTCTCGGGTATCTAACAACTCAATTATTTCCAATAATAAAGCTCGGAATTTTTTTTCGGCGGTTTTATTAAAAAGAGCAACTCAGAAACTATCGAAATGTATAAAAACGTCGATTTCGATTTTTTTAGAGTAAGCCCCCTTTCTTCGGCGCACGTCACATATAATGATAATATATTTTAATATATTTTAATATTTGTTCGTTATGTTGTAATAATTTTGATTTTCGGCTATCCTGTTAAAAGCATTATTTTAATAAATGTATATTGTTAAAATTTAATGTATGCATTGATATAAAAACAATCTTGTTTCTATAATGATTAGATACTATGGTACCAGATGTAATATCATAAATATCAATGATTCTAAAAGTAAATGCCGGAAAATTCATTATGAAAATACTAAAGCGAGTTCTGAGAACAAATATTCTAGTTATACGCAAAGCACGATACCCTTATCAGACTTTACATACTCCAATTTTACTGAAAATGTTTGCAACAAATTGCCTGAATACGAGTCCGACATTTGATTGCAAGACTAATAAAAACTAAAACTACTACAGAGACCTTCATCAATAAACATATATGATGATAAGCACTAGTTCGATTTCAATGATGTAAAGCAATTAGTTGACGCGCATAAAAATCTTTTCAGAGGAATAGACAGACACAACTATGTTTACTTTTTCAAATTATAACCATGATATACGCGAATTGAGTCAAATTTAATCGAATTAAATTATAGAAGGCAAAGAGCCTATTCAGTTTTTTAATATTTTTACCTTAGTCCCAAAAAATCTAGGAGTTTTATGACATTCAAAACATTTGAATTCGAGTTTATTGTGGGAGCATTTTTACTACTAAACTTGGGAGAAATCTCGGCAATAGTAAATAATGCAAAAGTTTTCGCAATCGTAGATACCTCAAGAGCCACCCAGGACCAAAAGACACTGCAGTTATTTCCTTTACCTATAATAGATGACCCTTTCGATGTTAATTTTTCATTTTTATGACGCGGCTGTAATCCTCTAAGCATGGGAATTTCCCGCGAAGCAAGCAGCCGCGCGCACAGCAGACATTTAAGTGCCCCCCTTGGGTTGCAGTAATGTGGGAAAATTGTAGTTCGGTGGCCCTGCTTCTACACAAAAAATTCGAATAAAGTTTAGGAAACGCTGCAGTACAGTATTTTTCACGTCACGAGCAAAAGGTAAGGGTCGTTTGGAAAAAGTTAGAAGGAGGGAGACCAGTGTGCTTATTATTTCAGGCTGATGAGACCTTCCCAATTATTTGTTTGTGGGAACGTTTGTCACTTATCAGCCCTATGCTGGCTGCCAGAGTATACAGTGCTGGAATAAAAGGTGTACTTACATTTATCTTTCTACGCTTGAAAGGGCAAGAGAGTTGTTTTCTTGTCGATTGTATCTCCGTGTATTTTGTAGAGCAGAGACGGAACTCTACCAGATGCTTGTAATAGTGAAAAGATGCAAAAGCACTGTTTATAATATTAGTAGGGCGACATACGGTCCTAAACAGTTATCGAATCCACCCTTCAGTTCCTTTTTCACGAACGTATAACACAGCGGACTTGATTCAGAATCGAATAATTTTAGGATGACCGAAAGTCTCAGCCGAAGCGACTTCAGTAAAAGGCTCGAGTACAAGTTAACTACTTTCAAACGATTTACAAAAGTGAATCATGGCATGTTCTTCCGTCCACCGCGATGGTCCACCGTTGACATTGTTATTCTTAAACGTGTAAGGATTTTAGTACATTCAAATGGTAATAGGTACAAGTATGATTATCTTACATCGGTAGCATCTGTAAGTAATTTCAGTTACCGATCATTTATCTCCTCGTGATCAGGTGCCCTAGTTTATTATTCCCACCAGAAGTAACTTTTCTGCTCCACTTATCATTTGTGTTAAAACAAAAATTTGAAATTTTGGGATGGAACACATTGAGAAAGAAGCTTAGATTGACGTGGAGCTCAGTTGTGAAACTTGAACCTTACTATTCATCCAAAAATGGATCTGCAAAAATATTTTTTATTTCGTTCCTTTTTTGTGATACTTTAATATAAATTAAATGATCAATTTCTTCTTGCAGAATTAAGCTCACAATCCAACTGTTACCCTGATGGTGAACATAATCGTCGTACTTCTCGGGGCGGAACTTCTTATTCTTCTGAAAGCTATAATTCTCCTGCCAAGTCTCCTCCCGAAGAACCTCCAATTCGTTACAGGTCCAAGTCGCCTCCAGCTAGGCCTCCTATTATACATCGATATGGGCAACTTGAACTAATTCGGCTCATTCCTCACAGTAATCCAAACCGATCATTCGAACTTGGAAGATACACTTTTCCGCCTGTAAAACAAATTTATTGGAGATTTGGAAATAATATCTATGCGCGTATACCAGATCAAGAGCAAGTCGTGTTATTAACACAAAATGGTGACATTCTTGCAATACTAGGGGAAGCTAATGTTGTCATGGCAATATATAATAGTGCTAAACAACGGGTGAAAATAAATATCAATAGTGGTATGGTTAAAAAAATGGACCCAGAAGAAGTGAGCGACACTCCAGTAGGCAGACGCACTCCACTCATTAATAATTACCTAATAAGACGTGAATCCATTGATTTAAATCAGTGAAATTGTCGTTATACTTTAATTGGTATTTCAGGTCTTCACTGATAAACTACTAATGTTCTTAATTTTAACTGGAAAACCAGTAAATGTTAGTGGAGGAAGAGTTGACGGATCCTGCATCACGAGAATCTGTCACTGATAGAAATAGTGTACCTTCTTTTACTGATTGATTGATCTTTTACAGATATTTGCATTACTTATTATTTATAATTTAAATTCGAAAAATGTAAAAAAAAATTCGATGAAATAAACGAGTTTGAATTTTCAATCCGAAATTAGCAATTTTCAAGAAAGAGGTTCATTTACGACTAAAAAGTTGAATTTTGAACTAAAATTATATATCTTCACCCAAACGAAATAAATTTTTAAGAAAATAGTTAAACTTTGAAGCAACAATTTGAATTTTCAAACAAAATGAAATAACTTCTGAAAAAACATGTTATACTTCATACTTTAACAGAAAAAAATTTTAATTTAGATAAAAAACAGTTGAATCTTCATTTCTTAATCTCCGAAAATTTCATACGCAACTGATGTAATAAAGGATTTGAGGCAACTTCATATTTAGAAGTTATCACTGTCGATGAAACTAACCGGTAGAAAAATTGTGCATTCAGTTTAAAATTTCCTCTTTAAAATTAGATTCAGCAATGTAAAAATATTAAATTTTTGAAGGGGCTAGACATTTGCATTAAATTTTTAACGTAATTAATCGATGTCCCCTAATCAATTCTTTGAAACTCGAAAATTGTACGCCAAGGGAAATTTTTTGATATCCACTAAAATTTCCTGCAATGTACTAAAATCCTCAGAAAGAAAGATATCCGTCTTTTGTAATTCTTGCAAAATATATTTTTGTAATTTCTATCTTTTTTCTATGAAAAACAAGCTTTTGCCTTAGACATAATACATTATATAAATTTTCATATCAGTTTTATCGAATTATGTGCCGTCATTTTTCCGCTTACAATATGTACACATATGTCGAAATAAGAATCTTGACTGATATTATCATAAATGAGCTAACCACTTAAGTATATATAATCTGGTGAAGTGGCAGAATATTTATAAGTTCCACTGTTAACCAAATTGTTGAATAATACTGTAATCGCTTTTCCTCTGCTCGCAAAACATGAAGATTAATTATACTCTGATCTTTACACTGGTGTTCATCATTAATTCTATTGGTGAATATAATATTAATTATCGGGCATCCATTAGCATAAGTTCGTAAGTTACAAAAATTTTGTAACCTATTTCTAACATGAATCTTTGGTTATCAGGAAATGTTTTCGAATTCATCAGCTGGGTTTTTTCAATAATAAGTCACTAACTACAGTAAAACTCGGATATAACGTCCCGGATATATCCCTTCTAAACATTGACACCGCGCTGCAGGTACGCGTAAAAGGATCTGCGGGAAGTGTGCGATGGTCAGAAAGTAGTGAACAATCAATAACTTTTTCTTTCGAAGCGGCACTCTCTCGGGTTTACTTCTCACCACCTCCAGCCCCAAAACCGGCACAGTTTCCGAGTGTCATTCAACTTTCGTCGGAAACTACAAGTTTGTAAAAACCTAATCCTAATACGAGTTCCTTGTCTCTAGAGTACAAGTAAAATTATTTTCCTTAATTGTGGTTTACGACCTGTTGCCAAATAACAATTTGCTAGATTTAATCCGCGTCCTATCTCAATTGCTATGATTTTCTAAATGCTGTACATATTTATCCGAAATTATTGGATAATATCGATACATACGTGCCTCTCGATGTGTCCCATACACGTAAAACTTTTTGGTTAATAGAAAAAAAAGCTCATGCGGAAGAATTCTGAACAGTTTCGGAACTTGCACGCAAATTAGGAGCTGCAAGAATTTTCGTTGGAGTGTCCGGGGAAAAATCGATTTTTATGATTTCTAGATAAGGGGTCTTCACAATATACAGGTGCAGCCTATCCCAAGATCCACTTGCCATTTTCAGGATCTACCAGTTTTTTCGATGGGTAACTGAGCGAAAATTTATGACCCCTAGAAAGAAAATACTAGTTGGAGGTATTTGCTTCACAAACTTAAACCTCGAAGGCCCCATTTTTTCTTCTTAGTACGAAAAATTTCTTAGATGTACCTCGAGTCAGGTGAAGCAGAGGGATCCTTCTTGACAGTTCTTTGTTAAAGTTGAGTAGATCCGACCGTTTGGATCGGGATCGCTGGTAGAAAACTAGATCTACCTTTGGAGACCTAGATTTTAGAATTTTTAGATTTAGTTTACATTTATAGTTCTTACGTCAGTCGGTACTTCTTGACTTGCTCTTTTGTAATAAAGAGCAGCTGCGCGTGACTGGCGAGTTTTGGAGCTCCAAATGCGTGATTTGTTTGACAAAAATTAGATGGAAACTTTATATTTAAACATTATTTTAATATTATTTTCCTTGTTTTGCATGAATCTTAATTCGCCGATACCCTGAAAAAAGTATTATTTGAATAAATTTATATTCTTGGAATTCATGATATGCATTGATATTGAAACAATATTCTTTTTATAATGATTATATACTATGATATGAACTGTAATGTCATAAATATAAAATATTTTAAAATTAAGTCTCGGCAAATTCATCATGAAAATTCAAACGCGAGACCTGTGAACAAATTTATACGCAAAGTAAGATAGCATTATCAGACCATAAATACTTAAGTTTTGATGAAAATTTTTGTAGCAGATTGCGTGAACACAAGTTCAATATTTCGTCTCAAGGATATAGAAAAACTAACACGACTACGTAGACTTTAAAATTAGAATCTTTTGAAAGCAATCGGTAAACTCGACTATGTTTACGATTTCAAATTAAAATTAGGATACAACGAAGAAGTTTCTTTTGATACTTTAATACAAATGCTATCCTTTATTTCTTCTTGCAGAATTAAGTGCACAATCCGACGGTGACGTTGATGGCAAAAATAATTCTGGTAATTCTCGTAGCGGAACTTCTTATTCTCCTGGAAGACACAATTTTCCTGCAATGTCTCCTTCCAAAGAGCTCTGTCTTCGTACCAGGTCCAGATCTCCTTCTGAGGAACCTCCTCTTCGTGTTAGGTCCAGGTCTCCTCAGACCAGACCTATTATCTATCGAAAAGGACAACTTGAATTAATTCGGCTTATTTCTCACAGCAATCGAAACCGATCATTCGAACTTCGAAGATACTCTTTTCCAGCTGATAAACCAATTCAATTGAGATTAGGATCTTATAATACCTATAAGCCTGTATCAAAACAAGAGCAAATTGTGTTATCAACATCCGATGGTGACGTTTTGGCAATACTAGAGAAAACTGATGTTCTCGTTGCTATATATAATCTCAAAAGACAACGGGTAAAAATAAACATGGATAGTGGCACAGTTGCAAGAATGGACCCAGAAGAAATCATTGACTGTCCAGTAAGCAGACGCACTCCAATCTTCAATAATTATCTAATTGTGCGGTCCTCTATCGATTTGAATCAGTGATATTATTACTATGTTTCATTCTGTAGTTCAGGTATTTATAGATAAAAGAGTGATATTTTTATAAACTTATAGCTGTCTACAGATTCTCTATATAAACAGACAATAAAGAGATTATGGGCTACGTATAAAAATAAATCTTTATACACCATTAAATAAATTTAAATTAATGTCATATTAAAATGTAATATTATTTTTGATTCGAAATCGGTTTAAAATGTAAGAAGTATCAAGAAACTGCATTTTATAATGAGTTTTGTGTTACTAATTACTCAGAGCATAAATGTATAAATATGTTAAAAATTTCTTGATTTAATTATAACCTTTGGATGCTCCAACCACAAAGAAATAACCTTCCCTAAGATACGCATCTGCTGTAAGTAAGCTGACTTTAAAAAGTACTTTTTATAGTGATAAATAAAAAGTAATTACGAAATTTGACATCTAACCAATTTTGTTATACAAAAATCCTTAGGTTTTTAGTGATTAGATTCGCTAAATTTAATTTCGCGTACCCGTAACTAGACCCATAAATAATACGTTTTTTCATATCAGCGCTTAGGATTACCTCCACATATTCTTCAGGAATTTAATTTATTTCTTGAAGGATGTATATGTACTGATAATTCAAAGAAAAAAGTGATATAAAAATAGGGCATAAAATGTTTTAAACTTTTACACAACAGTTTAATTGCATAGGTATAAGTAAATTTTCTTAGCTAAACTCTGCAGTTTCAAACCGTCCCGTAGAAGCACTTCCAGACAATACTGAAATCGGATTAAATCTCTTGAAATTATGAAAACTCTAAATCTGAATACATCTTATGAAATCCTATATAGTATCAACACTTTATACCAAATGTGATAAAAAAGCCTAACGAATAATATTCACTTTTTATTGCTTACAATATATTGTAAAGAATATGTATGACTTTTCTACGTGAAAGAGTTTTTTCTGATTCCTTAAAGGTTAATTTAGTAACTTAATTTTTTTCCTTGGTACTAATATGTGATATAAAAATATCTCAAACTGATAATCTTGATGACTTATATGATATATAAGATAACGAATACAGTACATATATACTCTAAGATAGAACGGAATTATTCATTAGTTATTCTGTTGACGAAATTCTTTAATAATTCTGTAAAAAGTGTTTTCTCCGCTTAGAAAATATGAAGATCGTTTATACACTGATATTCACAATGGTGGTCATCTTTAATTCTCTTGGTGAATATAATAATAATTATTATTATCGTCCATAAATTTGCAAAAGTTTCCAGGTTAACAAATTATGTAACCTCAATCTGACATGAACTTTTTTTATTATTCAAGGTTAAGAACTTATTAGAAACACTTTATCCTCAATTCGCGGCTTAGGACCTTATGCAGCTAGATGGGCATTATAATATAGCTATATCTTCAAGTGCAGTGTTGAGCTATTTGCAAATACCCATTCGCCCGATTATTTTCACGTCATGTTTCAATTTCTATTTTCTTCCAAATTCGATCCAGGGTTTTTTGAAACGATTACGAATTTAAGCTGAATGTATTTCAGTATTAGATACTTTATGATTTGCTCTTCCATAATAAAAGACCACCTGTGATGGCACATTCTCATCGCGTACTGCACGCGTGGCTCCTAAGTTTCAGCTTGCCTGATGCGCAATTTGTTAGATCTCGAGCAAGGGTGTCGGTCCTTGCACTTCCCCCACATTTGCGCATTGATTGATAGATTGTTTTAAGGTAGACGAGGAAGCTCGTGAGCCGCCCCTCCACTCTATCGTTCAGGTAGCAAAGCCCATTGTGCCACATTCGTTTTTATTCTTAAGAAATAACATTAAATTCTGGGCACCTTCACAGAGTTATCTCTCAGCCAGACCGAGGAGAGAGACCAAACTGATAGGATAGACAGAATCGTCCATCTTAGTTCATAAGTTAAATTCCCGAATTCAGCGCTCTATTCCGTTGAGTTATGTAAGTGCTTATGTGTTTTTTTATTAATAGAAATCCACAAGCGACTACCAAGCAATAGGCCTTGCTACATGAAACATTTTCGCAAAGGAGATCCACAACTCTTTTTCGAGTCGGTTTAATCTCGACTTACGTTATTCTCAACTTACATTATTTCGAGCGGACCACCTGAAAAAAACGTTAACGCAATTGCGTGAAGGTGAAGTAGCCACAAAGTGACTGTTTTTATATTAAAAGTCGTGTCCGTCAAACTGATGTTTAATATTGCGAGTCAGCTTATCTCACACATTTTTTCTTGTAATTTTGTAACACGTAAATAAATACAAATATGCTCGAACTACAAACATACGTGAAGCTCAGGAACCCAGCACTCCAAACATACGAGCGTGAAAGGGGCTCCTACTTTTGCGGCGTTTAGATTTTGGGAATACTGGGTGAGAATGCACACATGGCTACAACGTGCACGCGCTCGTCAAATTCAAGGCAGCGCGAACTCGCACACGTCTTAATATCAAATAGAGCGGGGTTAGAGGGAGGAAATTCCGCTCGCTTGTTTGGATTCGTGGCGCTCGTATCTTTGGAGCTCGTGTCTTTGGAATTCCAGTGTATATGAATGTAAACGTAAATTTTGGGTCGAAGGCCAGTTGCTAGTCGGAACCCTGATCGGTTCTATATAAGGCTAGAAGAATGGCACAAATTCCAAAGTTTCAAATAACTGTTATTCTAAGCAATAAATATATTGATCCTAAAACTTCTAAGTATATTTTAATGTATATACACCAAATTAAAGTATTTAAATGTGAATGAATAAAGTTGAAAAATACCAGACGTTTAAATTTCAAGTCCTAAGCGCTTCTACTTCTCCCCTCCCTAATTCAGAATCCCCCAATTTCTTTTAAACGTCTTTTGACATAGGCCAGAAAAAATAAGAGTGAAAGTTGGTAGTCCTAGTTCTATGTGAAATTGGGAATAATTGTAATTGTAATTGTAATTTATGAAGCAGATTGAAAATATTCCCATTTATGTTTTGTTTTTTGTACTTATTTAAGGTGAATGTAATCTTCTTTTTCTTCTTGCAGAATTTACCTTACAATCCGACTGTGAGCATAATGGCGAACGTAATCCCGGTATTTCTGTATGTGGTTCTTCTTATTCTCCTGACGGACACCATTCTCCTGGCAGGTCTCTTTTTTCTGAAGGAGGTCCGCTTCATGACAGGTCCAGGTCTCCTCAGTCCAGGTCTCCATTTATATCTCCGCGTGGACAACTTGAACGTATTCGGCTTATTCCTCATAGTAATCCGAGGCGAACATTCATACTTCAAAGATACACTTTTCCGGCTAATGAATCAATTCGATTGAGATTATCAAATAATTTCCTGGTGCCTATACCAAGTCAAGAACAAATTGTGTTATCAACATTTGATGCTGAGGCTTTTGCAATATTAGAGGAAACTGATGTATTCGTTGGAATTTTTAATCGTTGTAGACGGAGGGTGAAAATAAACATGGAGAGTGGCATGATCGACGAAATGAAACCAGAGGAAGTCAAGGACAGTCCAGTAGGAAAGCGCGTTCCACTCTTCAACAATTACCTAATAAAACGTGCATCTCTCGATTTAAACCAGTGAAATTGTTACTAATTGAAATTAGTAGTTCAGTTTATTTATCACTGAAAAATCAGTGATTGATAGTGAGGGACTTAGATAAAATCGTCACCGAATTTAATCTGTGATTTAAATGACCGATTTCTGAGTGATTTTAATATTACAGTTCGGGCCAGTGCTCTGTCTGGGGTAAATCCCTACAATTTGGTTCTTCGAGAGAGAAAATTATTTTATAAGAATTTGAAATTGTGTGTGACTGTACTATACATAGCGGGGCGTGGTAATGATTTGTAACTTTATGTGAATGGCGCCGTTGCAACGTCGTTTAGCACAATCTGATGTTGCAGATTGGTGAACATCAAAAATCCTAATTTAACTAGAAATTTAGGAAAATACGCTTGGTTTGAATCAAACATAAATTCGACAATCCTTATTCATAATTTTATTTTTATATTTAAGATTTATTTGACTATGTTTCCTTTTTCTCTTTTTCGTGTCTAATATCGATATGAGTCCCTTCGAATTGTATGGTCTCGAGTGGTGAATCTTGAAAATCTTTACCACCTTACATTGGGTCATCGACTAAGATCTGACGTCACTTCCAATTTGGCGAGGCTTCTTCTCTCCTCTAACATGCAGCGCACTGTTCTTCTGGCTTTGCCTTCTAGATTCTCGTATCTTCTCTCTCTTTGGTTGGCTGAGATCCACGACATGTCTCTGGTGAAGATGGACTACGGCGATGATCAACTTGATTATGGACAAACTAGGTAATTTCTCCACCTTGCTCATTTTATTTTATTTCGCTCTGTTGATGCCGACTCTCCCATGTCTTGTTTTGGGAGTAATGGATTCCAAAATTACATCTTCCATTCGAAGCACGGATCTTCTTTCTCCAATTCTACACACGAGTTCTTTGATCACAGCAAATGGCCTCAACTTTCCAAGGACTTTAACTTTTCTCGAGAACAAGAAAAGATTCTTGGTTGGTTCCTTGTTATAGTGAGACAGAGGTAGACGCAAAGACGAGAAGAAAATACGATAGGGAGGAGCAATGGAAAGCGAGTCTCCTTGAGGATCTCTCCTTCGATCGTAGCGATTAAAATTAGTCGTCTGCGCATAACACTTATTACTTCTCTCATCAATCACTGTTCATCACGATTGCATAACGTACATTCGGAAATATAATTCTAGTTTTTTGAGCTGGTGGTACGAACCACGTGCCTATCGGGGATTCTCTAGTAAACTGGTGTGAGTCGGTGCCGCAGTCTAAAATAATGTGCCATAATCTTTTATTTGAGGTACCTAAAATATGTAAATTGAGTTAGTCCCCCGAAGTTACCAGTTTTCCCTCGAAGAACTGAATCTTGCCTAAGAATATTCACTGAAAAGTAAGCCGCACCCCATTTAGTTCTATTATTTTCGATTATTCCCCTAATTCTTTGTAACTATTCTTATGCAATGTTAGAAGTATTAAGCTTTATTTTGTAATGCTGATAAAGATTCCTAATTGAAATTATGGTTCATATATTATAAATGTATTGGGAAGTCCCTGGAATATAATAATAAATCAGCTTTATTCTTAATTTGAAATCGAGTTTTGCCAATTAATTGAAATCCGACCCCTCTGGCAGTATCTATCTTTATTTAGGTTCTAATTTACATATTCCGTTTGAGTTCTAGTTGCTGCTCTATTGTTTGTCTGTTTTTTCATTCGAATCGCTCTTCTCAGCCCCTTGTTACGAGCGAATCTATGTGTTTATGACAAAATTATATTTGCGATGCATTAATCTGGAGTGAACTATTATTTTAAACGCTGCATTAAATTCAGACTCAGTATACCAAGAGAACACTTTGTTTCGTCCGTAACCGGAGAGCTCTTGATAACATGCCTACGTGGAATTTCAAGTTCTAGAGGAACTGGCCTGCAAGCTGACCTTGAGAAACGAAACTTAAAAGTAGTCAGTTAATTACGAGTTTAAAAATTCGTAATTATGTTCTTCTTTTTAATCATATTATTACATAAAATAATTCTCTTTTCCTTGGGAGAGATTTGAAAAAATAAATAAAAGACGAAAAACCAAAACGTCCAAAACCCCACCCCCCTTTTAAATCGTCTGAGATGAAGGGATTAGAAGAACAAGGAAGGACGATAGAGAGGGCCTAAATGACGAGGAGATA